>JAAZQE010000953.1:0-10714 GCA_013620735.1 Clavariopsis aquatica
GTGGTATCCGGCATAAGTAGTGTACACTGTCAGTGCGGTGGCTGAGGTTCTAAAACTAACTATTTGTCTGTTATTACACGGCACATAGGCCAAACATACAATGACTCAGGATGATTAGCATCAGCTCATTGGTGTACTCTGTCGGCAATGGTGTTGGCGCTCCCCTGTAACGTACCAACAATGTACACTACTTATGCCGGATACCACAGTAGGCTGCAGCTCGCGATGATGCGTAAGCAAACTGCTGTACTTACACTATTCGACTTTGGTGTCACACCTAGGGGTGCGTCATTGCTGACGGGGACGTGTCGCGTTGCTCAGGGCTGCGATGAAACAACTTGTCTTATTAGCCACAACCCCTCCTTGTGTCTCTTTCGTTTTGTTTGCCTGCTTCTTGGAGCATCGGATATAATTAAACACAAAGTATAATACATAATAAAGTAACTTAGTTTGCGTCAATCGGTGAGATGTTTCCATGGTACTGTGATCGCCGAGGTGGGGTCGGTTTTTCTACCAGTGGTACATGTATGCTCCTATTTCCTTCCCCCGTTTGACTCCTGCTCGATTGGAAGGCTTAATATTACTCCTCATTGGATACATTTCAAGCATTTCATGCTGTACAAGAAGTATTCCTTCACGGCTCGAAGGTCTCAGCACATCCTCTTCAGGCAATCTTTGCTTCTAATATATTATGATTATACCGTAAAGATGACACGAATACTCAACTGTATCGAAGATTGGTTTACTGGCAAGGAGCAGCAGACTATTCAGGAATTCATCCAGTTAAGGTCAATCGGCCGGTTAGTCAATATGTATCCGGGGGTAATACAACCAAACTCATTAATTTGTGATAGTCTACCAACTGATCATTCTGTGACGCCCGACGTTGGCACATCGGACGGCGACAATGCTGAACTTGGAACACGACAAGCACGGAGTAAACGTCCTTGTATGTTTTCGTACTCGCTCTTGCGGTTTATCAAGGTTCTCAGTTCCGCCTGGAACAATCGTTTTCCTGGATGGCGAGGCGGTATTATAGGTTTCACAATCCTTACCTGTGCTATTCTTATCCTAAATTTGTCTATTCTTGCGTGGACCGCAACACACATGGATGATGGCTATTATGCTACGCTTGCAGTAGATGACTGGGAAAATATCTCGAATATGTCCGGGTGGTTACACACTGGTATCAACATACTCAGCACCGCACTACTAGCTGGTTCGAATTATTGCATGCAATGTCTTACCTCCCCGACGCGGGAGGAGATTGATGCTGCGCATGCCCGAAGCTCTTATCTGAACATTGGAATCTTGAGTTGGAGAAATGTCTGGGCAGCGAGGAAGCGAAGGGTATGTGTGTTGTCGCTTCTGACGATAACTAGCGTTTTGATGCACCCTATGTAAGTTTATCGATTAGGCATTCACAGTATATAACTAATGTTCCAGCTATGATACATCACTCATAACGACGGCCGCGCTATACAGTCATATTTCGGCAATAATCTCACCTGAGGTTGTTTATGGAGACGAATTCACCTTTGCAGACATGTTACATCACTCTTATGCAGTCGAAAAGGACGCCATCTCAAAAGCCTTCCAAGACATAACTTACCAAGACACAATTTTCCGCTCCGAATGGAGTTATATCCAGCGTATCACCGCTAGTCGTAAATTGTTGAACACAGCAATATGGGAGAATATTTCAGTTTTGGAGTGTACAAAATATCAGTCATTGAAGTTTCATACGGAAAGAAGTACCCTTTTATTGGTAAAGAATGGAACAGTAGACCAGGAATATTCATCATCGAGAGAATTATTTTCCTTCGGCGTGGCACAGTCTAGCCTTGACAGGTCGCCAAATGTGCAACAGACTGTCTTGCATCAAAACGTTCCTTACCATGGCCTCTTATTCTGTTTAAGGCGTAAGGAGGCAGGTCAAAGCCGTTTAAAAATACATATCTGGCTATTCCTGGTAGCCACGTCGTTAATCTCCTTAAAACTCAGTTGTTTTTTATATACACTGAGAGAACAGCGGGGAACTATAATAGTTACAACAGGAGATGCGATAGTGTCATTCCTAGAGTCACCTTGTGTGCATTCAACTGGGATGTGCTTATTATCTCAAGAAGAACTTAGTCGAGAACTTGAGAAGAGCCGGGATAAGCTTATAAGTAACGTAGAACCTACACAAAGGGTATTTAAAATAAGTCGGCTACGGTATCATCACTCAGTCAGCTTCAATCATTGGGTGGTTTACATTAGTTTGTATGAATACTTACAATGTTCGCTATATCACGATACTAGACTAATCATTATTAGATTCGCCCTGACTATCCTTTTCTCGGGCTACGGATTCAACGAAATGATGAGGTATTTTCGAAATAACCAAACTGATAATGATTTACGTTCATTGTGGAACATGGGGTTTGGAAAGCTGAACGAACGTTCGCTTACAACTCTAACGTTATGTGATTTCATGTATTCACGCTTCGAAGCCCTGAGAAGGTGTGAAACCAAATTTGGGGATGCCAGTGCGATAGCTTTGGGGAATGTCCCGCTGCTCGCTGTGTCTGGGATTTATCTTTGTTTGAACCATCAACTTACGCTGATGGTCCAACTACGGGACTGGGCAAGACTTGCCTCACAACGTCAGCCCCTTCGAGTCAGCAATCCAGAGTCAACTTCAGATCAGGTATCGACATATTGGCTTTCTCTGCCACACCGCTATGGTGTTCCTTTGCTTTCATCCTCGGCTTTATTAGGGTGGCTTGTGTCTCAGACTCTCTTTATTGTTCATTATCGAGTCTACGAGGAAGTCCCCCTTGAAGGGAAAATTCCCATTGACGGTTCTCCTAAGAGATCTTACATGTTGGGCTTTTCTGCTATTGCTCTCATCTTCTCGATAGGTTTTGGATTGATTGTGTTCGGGGTCTCAGTGGCGATCGGATTCTGCAAGTGTGCCTCTGAGATGCCGCTCGGTCCATCGAATAGCCTTGTTATTGCAGCAGCATGCCACCCACCAGAAAGAGATCGATATGCTGCGAGAAAGATGGTTAAGTGGGGAGCCATTCCGAATGAAGGCAGCGTTGAAGAGGTCAATGTTCCACATCACTGTACAATAACTAGTCGAAGAGTAGAGTATCCCGTTGAAGGGAGATGGTATAAATGACGAGAGAAGTTTAAATGGATGAAGCGTAGGTACTATATCTGAATATGAATAAACCTATCACAATTAAATCAGACACAGACAAAACAACCTGTCTTCCCCTGCTAGTGTTTCGGTTTTCTGAGGCCTGGGCTTGCTGAGAGAAGAATTAACAATAATTATCGTCTTCGAATTCCCTTTGAGGTTATTCCTGCTAAGCATAGCTTATTCATGATCAAGAAATAGCTGATTGCTGCCTATTAGTATTGCATTTTGTATACCAGCTACCTGTTTCCGACGCAGACATCTGACTTGAGGGGGCCATTCCGATACATTATGGCCTATGATGAGAAAACTGAATGGAAATGCGAACATCACTACCTGAAATATCCGCGATGCTCGTTGTGTAGATTTAGACTGGAAGAAAATGAACTCATAGACGCTCGTAAGCTTGCCTGCATATAATATCGCGCGATTTACTAACCACTTCTGGCCCGTCCCCGGCTTCCAGCGGAGTCCAGGCACTGGGCTGTCTGTGAGGCTTTATACAATGACCGGCCCCCCTCCTCCTCCTCCTCCTCCTGCAAACATCTTTTGGGGGGGGGGGAAGTGGTGCTCTATCATCTCCATATGAGGAGTCCTTCCGAGGCCACACAATTGTTTTACCAATAGTGATGATGAAGGAGAAGCTCACAATTAACCAATGTAGCGCTTGAGGAGCAGCCCCGCTCTTTATCAAAATTGAAGAATGAAACGATTCTGACATGAACTAGAGAGATGATGTGGCTTGGATGATGCCAACCACAGCAGCAAGAGCCAAAGCGGTGGAAGTCCAGTTGGTTGTTCGGGAAATGCGTCTCAGGCGTTTTCGGCTGGCCTTTTGCGTTTTACTTTTGCTGTATTTCTCTCTAACGATCCAGAGGGCTTCGGTCAGATTCAGTGCAAGAGCTATGGTGAAAAGCAGACCAGAGACTGCTAAAAGCCACAGAAGTATCTTCGATTGCAGCACTAGCGATGAGTGTAGGAAAGAGCGAGTGATGTTGTTGTTCTCGCTTTGGACCTTCACTCCTGACAGTAAGGGGTTTGTGAAACTAAAGAAAATTTCCATCATTTCATACGCCGACTTTGGGGACAATGTAGCACATTGGAGTTCGTCTATATATCCTACAAGGTTAGTTCCTTCCATTCGGTGAGGTGGGCCCAAGATTTCTCACCAAAGTATACAACACGGACAACGAATTCGTACGAGCCATGGGTTTGGGCTGCAGATTGCAATTGCACCAGAAATATATTTTGGATACCAGGTGAAGTGCTCAACGTACTTCCTGTCGGAGTGAGAGCTAGATCAAAATCAGTAACTCTTTCTATTAGTGGAAAAGACAGCGACATGCAGAAGAATACGAGAACTGGTACTGCTAAGAAATGAATGAACGCAACAGCTGCGTAATTCCCTAAACTAGAAGTCAAAATCTAAACTCTACATTCAACTGCTTTTTACGTACCAAGCTTTATTATACTTTAGGAAATCTTCTAAAAGGGAGAATTTGTGCAGGACTTTATTATAGGGTAAAAGGTTAGGGAGGGGGGTTGGTCAGAAACCGCCAACAGAAAAGGTGCCAGAAGGCCCAAGAAGTTGCGTAAGACCTCCCAAAGGTTACGGTCCTAGATTGACTTGTTCTAAGTGAATGTAACCAATCTTGAACCTTTATATACTCCCTGACTTCCACGTCGAAGGCTACACCTTTGACTGAAGCACCACCTCAACTTTTTCACCACACCACCTCAAATAGATAAAAATCTGCCTTGTAGGTTTGATCGCCCCAAAATAGCTGCATCTACTTCTGGTTCACAGTTGTCTTTTTCAAAACGCTACCTGGAGTACTTCGAGCCAGATGGGGGTGTTCTAAGATAGGTTAAGATCCAACAGAAGCATTAAAATGTCCTGTAAATTGATTGGTCCTACGTTTGGCCTGGTTCGTAATTGATTGAGACTTTTCTTTCATGATAAGTGCCGCCATTTGATTGATAACCAATAGCAGTTTAACTTAGACGCCAGAGGTGGCAAGTATCTTTGGTCCTAGCACTTGATAATACTTTCACGTTAGGCATTAAGAGGCGTAGAACCAACTGAAAATTACTGTTGATCCTGTTGGCATGGATTCAAAACTCTACCTAAGTTACCGCCGTGCAGAAAGGTGCTCGTGGTTTCGGCAAAGCAGGCAATCTAACTAGCTCAAAGTTATCTGCGCGCCTAGAGTGGAATTTCCAAGCAATTATCTGGCTTGTTTGTTGGCCACTACCCATTCTCCTTCTATTAATAGGTAGTATTCCGTTGTTTAGCCGCTCACACGCTTTTGGGGGGGAATAGGCAATAGTTTCATACAAGAACTAATTGTTTCTTAAGCCGCCGTGTATGTTGTAACCCCATAGTACTTTTCTGAGGCTCGTGCAGTATAAGAACGAGCTCGACCCGCAGTTAGAAGCAAAAGAAATTTTTAGAAACCATCAAGTTTTCTTCTATATCCTCTCACAATTCACTTTTATGACTTTCAAAACTCTATTATCATTTGTTTCCAAGGTCCCTAGGATCCCCAGCATCCCCTGACAAGCAAAATGGCTTCCAAGTATAGTTTGATCAACTATGACTCCAAGGAAGAGCGCAAAAATGAACCAGAGGGACTACCCAGAGTTAATCTCTTCACAGCAGCCAACTATCTCAACCAACCTTTCTCTGCTAACAGAATTTAATGGGCAGCTATGGGAGGTTCTGCGATAATCTGTCGCGGGTCCCTACGGACGACACGCGATGTCAACATGGTGACAGACGCCACCATGAAGACACTGTGGGGTGTAATTGAACCACGGCCACAGTAAGATACAAAGGGTGAACTAAAAAGGGTTCTTAGTGCTGATTAGGCAAACGAAGGTTCATCATTCCAAACACGAAGCTTCTTAACGGTGTCATCAAAGTGTTCGTTCGTACTGGGCCCAGCTACAATGATGTTGGATGTAGCAAAGACGTGCCAGTCGAGGCCGACCTTATGATACCTGGTAAGTAGATATCATGAGATTGAGATGCAGTCTGCTGAGAACACGCAGGCGCCAAGGGAACCCCAGCGTCCTTAGCACAACATATAGCCACTCTCTAGGTTATGGTGGGCCGCTAGCCTATAAGCTTTGTTGGTCTGGACATCCTCTACATGATCAGAACAAAGCTCAGACACTGCACCACTCGCATGATGGAAAGAGACCTTAAAGACATCAAGTTCTTGCGTGATAATTTCGCCAGCGATGTGGTGGCGGTTCAAAGTCAGCTGGATATCAACGATGTTGAGTATTTCCTGGCTCGAGACTACATTACGAGATTGAGCAACCAGTGGGTGGCTCATTATCGCTCACTTTTTCACCGGTAAATCTCGTACCCCATGGTCATTTAAAACGATTTTTCTATTTAGGAAAGACGAAATCTAAAGATAGACTGTCTGATAATTTTGCATCGCTCGTTTTAGAATCTTGTTTGGTATTCTGTTGTTACGGGTCGCGTCGGATTTCTGTTTGATCGAAGTTGTTAGTTGGGGCCCAGGGCTTTGAGGATCTAACATACAGAGGCTGCAGTTTTATGTTATAGATTTGGACTTGACTCACTAAAGGTACCTTTATCTCATCAAGACCTGGCACAATGTTCTCCAAGAAACTTTGCAAAGTCAGGGTGCTTCTTAGAAAAGAAAACGCAATGTCTATTATTTTCCTCCAGTTGCGAGCAAGCAAGCTCCAATTCCTAGCGCTTCTCAGTATGAATTCCGTGAAAAGCTTCAATAAGGTCTACGTCTAGTACGTCGACACGCGAAATGGCGGATTAAAGAAGGTAAAACGCACGAAACTAGTATTAAGAAAGATGATAGAAGACGTGGCTCGCGACAGGAGCAGGGTACTCAGCAGCAAACTATTATATATACCACCTGCTCCTTTCCCATTCTGTAAACACTCCTCTACAGACTAAACTGTTTTTTAAATATGAATCCTTATTATTCCAGTATTCTCTACACTCTTCTTCCAATGCCACTCTTCCAATATTCCTCACCAAGATACGAAGCTCCGCCATTTCCCAACACACCACCATATCCGACGCACACTTGCAAAATCCTCACCTGGCTCTGTAGAAAAGGCCTTCACACCTGCTTTTGAATATGCAATACCCCATGCCGGATCCCATTCTGCAAACTCTGTAACCATAGGATCCTCGAAATCTTGGTAAGCGGGAATATCAGAAGCACAGAACCTGATCGGAGACCAGAGTGCTGCTTCTTTGAGGGAAGGCATACGAGACAAAGCTTTTGCAAAAACTGTGAGAAATGGAATGAGTATCGGGTCGTTTGGTTCCACACGATACTGTGCGTCTATGCAGCTGTCATCCCACACTATGTGGCTCATTTCGTGATCAACTCTGTCGTCATCATGAATTTGCGTCACAGGTGGATATAAGCTGTTTGTAATATTCAGACCATGTGATAGGTTAGTATTATCGGGGCCGTTGAAGTAATATTTTCCGGAGGGACTCGCTATGAAGAACATGATGCATAATTTTTGAAGGTTTGGCCATAACGGGGTGGTGCCATCAGTCGGCCAGAAAAGTGTTTTGTCCACAGTAAGCCGAAGGTTTAAGGTGCGCAGGTTGTAGGAGAGGAGACGGAGACTAGAGCTAAAAGGGTCGTGCTTTGAGGGCGAGGTGAGGTCGGGCATGGTGTAGCGCTGGTCAATACCGTCTGCGTAGAGGAGCGGGTAGATGAAATCCAAATGGGCATGATTTAGCTTTGGGAAAAGAACCTCACTGAGCGCCTTGCCGAAATCATGGCGCGAGTCTCTCTGGGGCCCCTCCCAGTCGCTTGTCATAAAACTTGCCGCCCTCACTCTCAAGCCAGTCGGCCATTCATCGCCTCCGAGTACGCTCGACACCGAACACCAACTTTGCGATTTTATAGCACCCTCTATTTTAGCATATTTTCCTGCCTAAATAGACTAAATACTCCCTATCTTTCGCTCCAGCACACACACCCGCCCTCTACCTAGTAGCGCTGAGGCGTACTGGGTAGATGGAAGGTTTTTCAACCCCTTAGAGGCCCCCACAAGGCCAGGATAGCAACTGCACCAGGCCACAGGAGCCTAAGTCGCCTGCCCATGAGAATCTACACGCCTTAAAAAGGCATTAGGGAACACACAGTACACACCCTGTTGCTATTAGTAGAGGCGCTGCTACTAGAAGCTCTACTTAAGCACCCCCTTAAGCTAAGGAGGCAGGCCTAATAGACCTAATTACTTAGTATCTTAACACCCTATAAAAAGTAATAGAAACCTAGAATAATATAATTAAGACCCTTATAAAGGTAATTAATATAAGCCTAGCTAGCCTTAGAACCCTAGAAGAGGCTACTATAGCATAGGAGATTTAATAATATGTCCTCTATACCCTTACTAGCCTACTTAACCTAAGTAAAAACTATAGTACTAGCCCCTATAGTATAAGTAGTAATAGCTAAAAGATAAATACTAGCTCCTATATATAGGTATAGATAGCTAGAACTCTAATAAACTTAAACTCTAATAAAGAGGTAGCTAGAAATGCTAAAAAGAGGTAACTTAATAAAAATAGGTAGGCTCCTAGTTATATTAGGAAACTACTAATACTAAAAGAGAACCTATAACTTCTTATAATAATCCTCTCTAAAGTATAGCTATATAAGCCTATACTATATAAAGTCTAATATACCCTTAGTAAGGTAGTAGATAGTATTATCTTATAGGATATACTAAAAGTAAATAAGACTAAAATAGGCTAGGTAATTACACTTACTAGTAAAGAGATCTAGGACTTCTTATAGAAATAGGTCTTAAAGGAGTAGATCTTAAGGGCGCTAGAAGGTATAGTAGTAAGGAGACTAGAGAGCTAGATAAACTACATAGTATAAAGAGTAGATAGCTTCTACTAGAACTTAAGTAGAGAGGTAATCCTAATTATAGCTAAACTTATAGAAGAGGAAGTCTTAATATAGACTAGTGTAAGGCTAGTAAGCTATAGGCCCTCTTAATATATACTAAGCTAGCCTAGATTAGCTATATAGATTATCTCCTTCCTTAAACTAGTATATACTTTCTAGCTCTTTAGTACTAGTAAAAGGTTAAGTAAGATAAGGAAGCACTCTATAATCTAATACTATAAGAATAAATACTAGAGCTTCTATAACTCTATAAGATATACTAGAGCAGCCTACTATATAAAATGCAGAGGTAGGATACTAGAATATAAGGGACCTATAGAAGCTCTCTATATATAGTATAAATAATATACTAACTACTATAGGCTATACTAATTAGACTATAAAGCATGCCTAGCAGCCCCCTATAGAGCAGATAGATAGATTATAAGGCTAATAAAGAAAGAGCTTAAGGTAATAAAATAGGTAGAATAGTAAGCCTACTAATACCTATATACTACTATTAAGGCCTAATCTACTACCTATACTAATAATAGTAGTGTAGAAATTCCTATTCTATAAGAAGATACTATAAACTAGGAACCCCTAAGGTATAAATAGGGTAGGATAGTAGTCTTAGGTAGCACTATAACTTTAATAGCCTTCTTATAAATAAGGTCTAGCTCTAGGCTAATTTATACTATAATAGGCTATTACTTACTTAATCTAGCTATACTCTCTATAAATAGCCTTATTAGATATAGTGCAGAGTATATAGCTATATCCTTCTTAGAAAGAGAGGACTTAGATATAAGTAGAATAACCTTATATTAAGATAACTCTAATATAGAATAGGCGCCTATATAGGATAACACTAATAATATAGAGCCCTAAGGTAGCCTAAGGATCTTCTAATCTACTAGGTAAATATAGGTAAAGGGGCACCTTTATATACTATAGTGCTATAGGTAGTATACTAAGAAAGAATAGATATCCTATATATATAAGAACCCTTTATATACTTAGGGAACTTATATATATCTATATACCTAGAATATAATATATTTAGGCTAATTAAGGCCTAGGGAGACTCTATAATATAGGAATTACACTAACCCTAGGCAATAACCTATATCTATAAGAGAGTAGGCCTTAAAGCCTAAGTACTCCTAGAAGTAAACTAGGACCTAGTATAGATAGAAGTAAATAGAATTGCTATTCTTAATACCTATAGGTAACCTCTATCTCTAGAAGTTATTATATATACTACCTAGATTACCCCCCTCTTAAGGTGCATAGTAGGTAGAGACTTTAATATAAAATATAATACCTTTAAGCTAGGTATATAAACTATATAGAGTAAAGTAAAGCTAGTACTATAGGCTATAAATAGTAGTATAGACTTTATTAGCTAACCTAGGGTAGTAATATATAGAGTAGGCTATGTAATTAACCTAACTTTCTCTAATATCCTCTTTATAAGCACTATAGTTAAGGTAGATATATATTATAGTTTAGATTATAATACCTAAGTTATAATAATTCTAAGAAGGAATTATACCTAACTTAAGTAAATCTAGTATAAGGTACTACTATATAC
>JAAZQE010000954.1:0-10703 GCA_013620735.1 Clavariopsis aquatica
GGCGTTACGCCGTCCGGCTCGTTATTGGACCTTGGGTATTTATCCATGACCACCCTACATTCAATTCGGAAGGAACCGCCCCCGAGCCAAGGCTGCGGGTAAGCTTATGTGCAGATGGCTGCCGGCTACAAGTATCTGGGTTTGAAAATTTCCTCAATCAAGGCTCGCACGTCCTTTACATAGTGCCACAAAAGTGCCGTGATCGTAATCGATACTCGAGTTTAACCCACGAGCCCGCTATGTCGGTGTCACTTTCTTTCATGTTCACTACGTCAACACAAGCGCTCTGGGTTGTATTACATCTACCACAACTATGATCCTGTTGAGATATGTAAAATATTTAGAAGCAAAGTATAGGATTGTAACCGCGATATCCTCTTATTTTCCTATCTGGCACGAAGGATGAACCGAAACCCCCCACTTACCCTGGTCCCAGACTCGCTATTGTTCCCCCAGCAAGGTCAGACGGAGATATCCGGCACAAGGAGAATGTAAAGAATTGATACCTCCCTGCGACTGTTGTACACAAAAAAGCATCTTTTGTTCTACTTGAAGCTTCAATGCTACTTTTAGTACCGACTTGGCTACCCCAGTCAGCCCCACATAATGCCAACAGTATCCCCTGCATCAAGCAGACCCAAGAAGGCAATTTTGAGCCACGAATGCCCATGATGCGATATGCACGTTGTTATGAACTATCCAAGGTGAGGTTTCAGGACATGTACGTTATATTCGGAGGATCATGGTGTGCAGTTTCATTTGGGGCCAAACCCCATAATGACTGCGTCTACCGCCCCTAAAGTGACGAAGTCGAGCTTCGATTTCTGCAGTCGGCCATATGCATGAGAAAATCAAGAGAAGAAATGTTACCAGGAGACTACCGCCAATCTTGGAGTTTGTTGCTCGTGCTGCCAATGAGGCCTGTTTTGCAAACTCCACTGCCGGCTAGGGATTTCATCATCACTAGGGTATTCCAATACTACACATCAATCCACATACCATGCAAAATACGAGTTTCAAAAAATTACGACTTCCACAACAACTATAATCGCAACAAGATTTCTGACAGTGAAGAATCTTGTGGCTTGAATGTTAGATTACTACCATTGTGTGAGTGAAGAGACTATACTGTTATCTGTGCGAAATAGGGGTTCTTACATCGTGAGACCTCTTTATTTGTATCGTGTTGCGTAGCATGATTGGCCGAGAATGGGAATTGAATCATCTGGTTAATGTATGGTGGGTATTTGCATGCATATATGAGTGCGGGGAAAGGAGGGGAATCGATTTCGATCCAGTCTCCATATGGTGGTTGAGAACCTACGCCATTTCCTGCGGGAAAAGTTGTTAGATTTCGTTTAATGAACTTCATCGCATAACGATTGAGCTGAACATGGCCGAGTGAGAAACTAGGGCAAGACACACATGTAGTAAATGTAAGATAAAGATAAAGTGCAAATTGGGTTGTGGTAAACGTTATTACCAAAAGATTTGTACCAGTTTTTACGTTCTCTGTTTCCATCTCTTCACATTGCAAATATCATCATTTACCAAATCCGCTTAGCAACCATAGAATACCGACTAACGTGACCAAAGCTTGAGCCTCTCTCCCGCTCCTCCCTCTCTTTTCCCCTCTGTTTCTCATCTCTCTCCCTCAACATCCTCAAACCTTCCGGATCATCATTGTAAATCCACCTCCTCTTCTCTTCATCCACGTCCACAACTCCCCAACCCCCGATTCTCTTACCTCCCGTCTCTGTATCAATTTTCTCGCGTGCCTTCATGCCATGATACCGGTTGCGCGCGACGGTGAGGAGGAACATGCCAAGGAGAAGTTTGAATGCAAGGAAGAAGAGGTAGCCCACGAGAAAAACAATACACATCGTAGCGAATGCAATGCCATCGTCGAGGGACCAAGTGCGCCAGGCGGACCAAGAGCTTTCCGGGGCCACACCGCCGCCAAAAGAGGAACGACCTAGGGCGCGTCGGAAAATTTGATCAATATGTGCTAGGGCAGCAGTGGTGGCAGGAGAGGAAGTAGACGACGATTCTGTGGTGATGGAAGTAGCGAGCGAGGGGAAGGGTGCGGGCATATGAGTTGCGATAAACATGTGGTAGGTTTGTATTGCGGCCCGAATGAAGAGGCAGGCAAGTGGAAGGACCGGGAGACCGAGACGCTTCGTTAGGTTTGGGTCTGTGAATGCCTAAGTCGATGATTAGTACACATATGCTCAACGAAAATGGGGTAAGGGCGACTTACATTGGAATAATAATCCTTCGCTAGCACATCTAAAAACTTGTCATACACCTCGGGTTTTGTCTGGTTGAATTTTGTGATATAGGCATGCTTCAGCCAATCCACCAACATTTCACTTCCTAGTACCAACACAAATGGATTCAATACTTGTCCAATCCACGTGGGAAATATGGTAAAACTCCTTGGTATAATGCTGGACGCCGTGAAGGGTACGGCAGTTACATTGCCCGCTCCAGCGAAAAGGTTGGTCCATGAGGAGGAAGAGTCTCCGCTGCTTCTTATGCTTAGACCGCCGACTTCGACAATGTTTCGCATAGCGATAATAAGAAGCATGAGCCAGAGCTGGAAGCGTTCAACAATGTCGGCACAGGTGACTTGAAATAGGTTCTCCTTCTCAAACCTTTTGAAGACAGTGCCTTTGATCTCCACGAATTGATTTGAGAGGAGCAGAGTAAGAAGGGCGTTAGAGTAGGAGTTCACAGCCACATTGAGCGTGATGACTTGATAAAAGAGAGCTATGGCATGCGAAACGTTGTATACAAGAGCGAGGATGAACATCCAGAAAGGTCTGATGACCTTACTTCGTCCATCTGAGTTTCGATCCAGAGTTTCGCGCGAGAAAAGGCATTCGAGAACGTCTTGTCCGACGGCTGATAGCAGGCGGTCGCAAACTTCGAGTACATTATAAATAACATATAGCTTGATAGCTGATTGCCCGCGAATACCGTGGTACATTCGACTAGGATCGAACTTCATTAGTATGGCACAGCTTATGATGACCAGCAGCCCTTTCAAGATATCCGCTTTGTGGCTTGGGAGTAATGCTGAAGGAGTAGATTTCGTTCGCCGATGTCGATACCGCGAGCTGCGGAACCGCTTCTCCTTAGAATCTGGGACCGAAAAATATGGCACTGAGATTCCATTTTCCTTGGTCGTAGGAGCATTAGAATGAACAGACACAGATAGCCCTCGTGAAAAGCTTGGAATGACTGGAGGCACCTCATCAGCCGGTGTAATCGATGGTGTCATCAATGGAGTTGGAGCCCCTGTGTTACTCCTCTGCCTTCGCCATACCCGTCCCAATCCGCTGTAGACAAAGCTCGCTATATCACGACACTCCTTGACAACGACCGAGCCCCACCACTTGACAAGGATAACAACAGCGAGGACGAAGCGTAACGGAAGGATGGTGAGGATGTGCATCCAAGCATCTAGACATGCCAGAGCACCAAATCCCAGGATACCTTCTAGCTTCGGCGGAAGAAACAGGAAATTGACTAATCTCTCATATTTGATTTTGGAAGACTCGTAGGGGAAATCCGTGGCAGAGGGTCGGTATATGTACAACGAAGAGGGTCGATCTGCAGATAATTCGAGGGAAAGAAATGTTGGCATAGATAATGGTGGCAACGGCATCGAAGCAGGTATGGGGGATGGCGCATCTCTATGTCTCTCCGGCGCTGTCGAAGGTTTCAGTGCTGGTCCCATATTTTCCTTGTGGTCGAGATTAAGTGGGGGTGGAACATGTCCTTGAGGTCCTCGATTGGATTGCTTCCGCCTTATCACCGCTGGTGTAGAAATAGCTCTAGAATTCAGCATTGGTCTATCATGCTTTGTCGGAGACTTGGGCACCACACCCTCTTTTTCCAATTTCAAGGCAGAGGGAGGTTTCGTAGCCACCACCTCTGTATCCAACTTCGTACCCAGCTTCTTCAACGCAGGCTTCTTCTCCTCATTTGAAATCCCCATTTCTTTCTCCATAACAGTCTCTAACCCACCTATTCCAACTTCCTTCTCCTCGCTTTCTACCTCCGGCGACCCGCTCTCCTCCAATATCGGCGTGGCAGTCCTGACTGGCAGACTGGCGGGCTCGCTTGTAAGCTCAATAATCTGTTTCGGGCTCAACCTGAGCATCTTGTCATGTTCCGAAACATTGCTCTTTTTCGCATCACCAGGCCTATTGATTGTCAACGGAGGAGGCGCCGACCGCTTCTCGCTCGCATCGGACACTGTAGCGTCATCATTGAAGCTCAGACGGCGACTACTGGAGCTCGCGCTCAAAGAGCTGCTTCCACTGCCATCGAGGCGGTCGAGTATTGTGTCTATAAGGTGATCGGGTTGTGTGTGTGGTGGGAGAGATGGCGGTGGGAGGGGTGATGGGGACGTGTACGAAGGCGAGCGCGAGCGCGCCGGAGTTGGGAGCTGTGGAGGTTCATCGTATGTCCTGGTCTCTGCACCGTTCATTGCATTGGTGGGTGTGGATTCGGTGTGAGGGCATGGTTGTGGTTGCTTTGTGAGTGCAGAGGTGTAGATTGAGCTTTGAACGCGGAGCGTCTGTGCGCTTTACCGATGTCCACGTTGTCGGTAAAGCGGCGAGGGGATGATTTCACTACCAGCAGGTGGCATTCTTCGAACACGCCGTAATTAAATAACAGGTGTTATTCTTCCTGCATGTCTTGATTAACTAACAGGTGTCATTCTTCCTATATCCTCTAATTAAATAACAGGTGTTATTCTTGGTGCACACTTTCCTCGTTGTTCGCTGCAATAACAAAAATCATAACGTTAAATCATAAATGTTCATAGTGAACTTAATTGGCCATGCACATCGTTTACATGAATGCCACTAATATTCCGATTATCCATTCATCCATGCAACCTTCTCATCAAGTTTTGATCAGGCTACAGTACGACATCACAGGCGAAACTGAAAGATCAGAGATATAAACACAACCTATTCAATTGTCTGAGTATTCCATGCGTCTACCACCCAGTCTTCTCTTTGGTACCCATATGCAAAACAAGCCAAAGCCAGTCAAAATCTAACTCCTCGGGCTACTTGAATATGCTAATAAATCTCCCTCTCAAGTAAGGCTAAGAAAAGCCTCCATCGCGTTCGTTTGTTTGTTCGGTCGTCTCGAAAAGCAGTCGATAATACAGTAAAGGTATATACGATATCTCAAGAGAGGAAGGAAATGACAAGGAAACTGTGGTATGATAAGGAAATCCGATCCGATCGACTAAATGTTCGTATGAACCGAGGGAAAAAATGGTAGGAAATTTTTAAGACGACGCAATCTGTTCATGGTAAGAAAAGAAATCTGTAGCAAGCCTGCACCTAGTGCTTCTGAGGGCAGCAACACACATGTGGACCGGCCTTTAATACGGATTCCGTCGCCTGATCTTCGTATTTCTTGAAGTTGTCCATGAATAGCTTGCCAAGCTTCTCGACCTCGCCCTTGAAGTCAGCAGTGCCGTTCCATGACTTTGCTGGGTTGAGCAGCTCATCGGGAACGTTGGGGCAGGTCTTGGGAACAGAGAGGCCAAAAGTCTCGTACGTCTCGTATTCGACCTTTGCGAGCTCGCCGGAATGGATCGCGTCGAGGATAGCGCGAGTGTACTTTAGAGGGCAGCGCTTTCCACCAGTGGTGGCACCGGCACCGACCCAGCCGGTATTGAGGAGCCAGGCGTCGGTCTTGTGCTCTTCGATCTTTTCCGCAAGCATGTTTGCATAGCGCATGGGGTGGAGGGCCAGGAACGGTTGGGCAAAGCAGGCGGAGAAGGTTGCCTGGGGCTCTGTGATGCCCTGCTCTGTGCCTGCCATCTTGGAGGTGTAGCCGGAGATGAAGTGATACATGATCTGTTCCTTGTTGAGTTTTGAGATGGGAGGAAGCACACCGCGAGCGTCGCAGGTAAGCAGAACAATGTTCTTCGGGTGCTGGGACGATATGCATGGGATCTTGGTGTTCTCAATGTATTCAATGGGGTAGGCGCATCGGGTGTTTTCTGTTAGTGTATCATCATCGTAGTCGACAACACGGGTGGCAGGATCGAAGACGACGTTCTCAAGAATGGCACCGAACTTGATAGCGCCGAAGATATCTGGCTCTTTCTCAGCGGACAGACCAATGCACTTGGCGTAGCAGCCGCCCTCGATGTTGAAGACACCAGTGTCACTCCAGCAGTGCTCGTCGTCTCCAATGAGCGCGCGCTTGGGGTCGGCCGACAGTGTGGTCTTGCCAGTACCTGAGAGGCCGAAGAAGACAGTGACATCTCCATTCTTGCCCTCGTTTGCAGAGGAATGGAGGGTAAGGACGTTGTGTTTTACGGGCATTTCATAGAAGAGGACGGTGAAGATGCCCTTCTTCATCTCTCCGGCGTACTCGGTTCCGAGGATAACCATCTCCTTGTCGGCGAAGTTGATGGCGACGGATGTGGACGAGGTCATACCGCTCGTGTACCTATTCGCAGGAAAGGCACCGGCGTTGTAGATGACATAGTCGGGGTGGAAGTGCTCGAGCTCTGACCGCGTAGGGCGGATCAGCATGTTGCGCATGAAGAGAGCGTGGTAGGCGCGGGCACAGACGACGCGCACGCGGATGCGGTAGCGCTCGTCCCAGCCAGCGAAGCCATCGACGACGTAGATGCGATCCCGGGTGTTGAGGTAGTCGATGGCACGCTCGCGGTTGATTCGCCAGACCTGGAAGCGAATTGTTAGCCAACAAGGCAAGGGGACAAGAATAGCACGTGGTGAATTGCCAGAAGCAAAGGGGTGGGCGTCACCCGTCGTGCATGAAGCGTGATGCGGGGCACGCCACGCTATGCACGCGGGTGCAAGGGTCGGCCATCGACGGACCTGGGGTCCTCGGCTACTCCACCACCGTGCATGACGTTGACGTTTGCCGATCTGTCACAAGCAAAGGGAGATCGAAAAGGATAAACGTACATCGGGTGTCATCGGCTTGTTGACGGGGCCCCACCAGACATCCTTCTTCGAGGAGTCTTCTTCGACGATGCGCTTGTCGGAGGGCGAGCGGCCAGTCTTGGCGCCCGAGTACGCGGACAGGGCACCACTAGCTGTGATGGCCGAGCCGGTTTCGTACACGAGTGCATCTTCGTAGAGAGCGGCGACTGAGGGGTTGGCAACCTGCGGGGCGGAGGGTGTCAGCAATGGCAATTGAGGGGTATGGGGCATCGGGCATCGGGCGGGGGAGCGTACAATGGCTACACGGTCATAGTCGATATGTGCTTTGTCGTGGAGCTCCTCTTCGATCTCAGTGTGCAGGTCTTTTGACGGCCTGGCAAATGGCGGTTAGCAGCAGCCCAGGACTCCGAGACGAGGCCATTGGCCCGCCGGCAAGGGGCAGGGAGGACTCACTGAACACCTGTGGGGTGGAGGGAGGTCTTGTTCACTGATTGGGAAACCATGGTGGCGGCAAGGGTAGTAATGGAGGAAGAGTGGAAGTTGGAGCGCTGCTGTTTCGACACCTGATGACGGGCAAAGTCTTGGGTCAAAGGAGCTGGGGATGTCGCTCCAACAATGGGGGGACCGGGCCCTTTAATAGACGCCATTGCGGCGACGTCGAGTTTGGGGACCTGGACGAGGCACTGGCCTAGTGTCCACGATGCCATGGTATACCGGTAGCCGAAGCGGTTCTTTCCGAGCGCTCGAGCTGACGAGAATGGACCGGAAAAGCCAGGCTGGATGGCGCAGGGCGGCAACGGTCGGGTCAGGATATCCTTTGAGGGCCTGGCGGCCGCCCGGCGAGCCGTCGACGCTGACGCTGACGCTGCTGCTGGCGTCGTTGATGCTGAAAGAAAGCGGCCTGGAGCCGTTGCACACGACAGCATTGTGCTCGCGAGGCCTCGCAGCAGCACTCACATGACGCCAGGCGGGCTAGCAGTGGGCATGCACCGGGCCAGGAGAGACCAGCGGTATTAAGCCAGTCACGCCAGTCACGCCAGTGCACCCCGTTGGGCGGCGCAGGTGTCAGGCAGCTTGGGCGGTTCTTGGGAGTCCCCTGTGGATGGCATTCTGCATGCGCAGCAACAAAGCGCACCCCGCGATTCGACGTCACACGCAAACCGATCTGCAATGCCCAGCCCGCTTAGTCACGGCTGGCGCCCTTATTCGCTGCACATACACACGCCCTCAGCTGCTGCTGCCAACATCGTCCCCCTCGTGATGCTGCTCCAGCGCCTCTTCCAGCATCGTCACGCAGCCTGGCAATCGACGGCATCTCCAGGCGGCCCAGCATGCCCAGCATGCCCGCACCACGTACCGTGCCCGTCCACCGCCGCCCTGTCTCGATTCCTGCCCCAGGGCGCACGAGCGTGGCGGTGCTCGATTCCGTTCCGATTCCAGTTCGCGGACTCCCCCAATCTAGATTGCGCTATTATGCCACCCCTGTACTATGACTCCATTCGAGCTCTCGGACAGGCGGAGTGCGCACTGCGTGTCGGAACTGGTGAGGCATTTGGTGTCCCTCGGTGGAGAAAGTCTTTCCCGAGCTGTTGGAGCTGCGTTGCCGCGCGTGAAGCCGTGCTGCCCGTGCTACCCGTCCTAACTGGCAATTGCTTGCCATGTGTGTCGTTGGCGTGGAAACTGACTGCTGGATTGTAGTCGATTCGGGAACATGCTGCATCGGGACCGACAGCTTGCAACGCACACAACAATGGCACAACAGCAACGTGTACAATCCGCTTCACACGCCCGCGCACAACCAAAGCGAGGAAGAACGAAGAGAAGAAAAAAAAAACTTTCCAATGTTTGGCGGAACGAATTTCCGCTGCAATATCACCACACCGCTTCTGCCTATAAACCATACCTTGTCAATCGCGTCGTACTATCTATCCGGTCAGCCCTGACCGCCTCCACCATGTACAAACTCCCAAACACACGCCAGCGACGTGTTTCAATCTTCGAGCTCAAAGATTCCGGAAATGAGGATCCATTATTTTCTTGCAAGGAATAAGCTCTAGCGGCCCTCCGCGGCCGGCCGGTATCACCCGATCCCCGTCCTAAGACATCTGAGGCTGGGAGCACAACCTTCACTGTCTGTTGTCTACCCTGCATTGTCACTGTTCGATAGTTTCTTCGTCTCCTTTTGCTTGTGTGCCGCTGAACTGAAAAACTCTTCATTCAACCTTGCCTAGTCCACCTAAACAGAGCCATGTGCAAACAAAAACCTGCCCAAAGTTGAACGAGATATACACCCCTGGCACAAAATATCAACATTTGCACAAGCGCCACAAATTGACGGGAGGGACAGAAAACTTACAATACACAGGATGGCAAAATCACACCAAATATACGACGTCGAGATGTTGAGCGAAGCCGCGAACGTCGTCCCGTCTGCTCACTGGCAGTATACACAGTCCCCGTCAGCTAGTGTTTGCACATATCCGATGGCTGATTTGCGAAGCTGCCTGCGTAACTCTAGCAGTCTTGACCGGCAGTGACGAGAAGATTGCCAGCTTCCTTTGCATTTGATCACCATGATCACCACGCAGTCCAGTAATAGTCCAAAAAGCCTTCGACCAGGTATCTAAAAGGCGTGAACTAATACATCCATGACTGCCAAAATCTAGGCAGTCCGGCGTAGGGAACGGTTACACTGCAGGAGCTGATAATGAAGGTGAAGAACAGAGGGACGAATAGGAAGACAATCGGCTCGTTGGATGAAGGCTGCGATCGGTTATCCAAACCCCAAATAAAGAAGTTCGACGAGCATCACAAACAATCATCGAGACGCTGTCGTGTACTTATCTCTGGGGAACCACGTAGGCCAGTACCAACAGCACCCTGGAATTGGGGATTAGTGTCCGTCCTATACAACTCCACAAACAATATTTTGTAATCTGAGATATGCGAGCAGGTGGGTTCTCACAGTAAATCGTTTCGGCTGTGATGTGGTATGGCAACTCACTTAAGCTGGCACCCCAAACGAACGCGGGCCAGGATTAGATCTTGGATTTGCCTTCACAAGACGCATATACGGATCGCATAGAAAGGGACCGTGGCTGAAGCTGCTGGATAAGAGTCGCCAAGATGCTAGAATGCCAAATCGCCAAGAAGCTCTTATGGATAACTGTGAATAGCTATATCATAACTGGCATAGGGTACTCGCGATAATTGTTGGTCTTATTGCTGGATTCGTACATTTCCCGTTGTTTGAGTTCGTCTGTCATCCTCACTCGAGGATGCCCACACGTTCCCCCAGTCTTTGCCTTTATAGTTAGGGTTGCCGACACCAATGCCTTCCAAAATGTGCTCAGCTAGGTTATTTTCTTCAAATATTCTATTCCATATATTAGTTCTTTATCCTCAGCTTGCCCAATCCCCTCTCTCTCCGCCGTTGGTTGCTCATCTCGACAACCTTGCCATCAAGACACCACCACCAATTCCTGAAAAATACCTCTCCAACTTCCCATGCCTCTTCTACCATTTCATTGCCATCTCCCAATGCTACAGAACATCCATGAACCCTGATACCATCTTGGTAGTCATCTAAATCTTGGATGATTTGTACAACTGCCTTTCCCTGTCCGTCGCCCTCGTCTTCCTGGGCAATGGGTGGACGTAACGCCGAGGGGAGAGCGAACATGCAGATAAGCTTTTGGCGGACAGAAGGCCAGGGGAGGAGGTCTAGGAGGGGGTGGTGAG
>JAAZQE010000955.1:0-10701 GCA_013620735.1 Clavariopsis aquatica
ATTCAGTGTCCTATGGTCGTATGTGACAGATATGTACAATAGAGTGTGCTATATACAGGGCTTGTAAAGTGTCTATAATGCTTTGCAGTTTACCAAACAGCAAAAACATACAACAGCAGGGATTCGCCAATGGTCACCCACTTGACTACTAGTCCGCCGGTACACTGCTTAAATATTGCTGAGCGAACGGGAAGCATTGGATTCAGTGTCCTATGGTCGTATGTGACAGATATGTACAATAGAGTGTGCTATATACAAGGCTTGTATAGAGTCCATTCTGGTTGAAGCCACATGAAATACCACGCTTCCACGTACTTTCAATTACCATCCGGTAGTATGGAAAAGTGATACATAATACCCCTATCACCAAGATAATGCCCCAATATACATGATTAAACGAGCCTACTTGAGGTTATCACTACCACTTCCCCACGAGCACACACTATTGTAGTGTCCCTAATGAATTATTGAATAGAACAGCTTACAATGGTGCCAATAGGGTTGAAGGGATAGCAATGAAGATAGATCTTTAGGCATCAAATAGGCACATGTGATATAGTGCAAAACCTTGGGAACCACGGAATGGCACGATCAAGGCGGTTTTGGGTATCATTGCTGATATTGTATCTAGTCATGTGATTCTCATAACTCTCTGCATCGCTTCGTTTTTCAGGTACTACAGAGACAGGACCATTAGGAGTAGGGATAGATAGCCTGGTGCGTTAGTGGTGCTGTTTCCAACATATCTTATTATTGGGGGTTTCTTTTCGCAGAACATTAAATACCACTATAGAATAACAATAGTCTCAATTTCCTGGGTACAATGCCACCAGAGCCGTTATTTCGAGGCAGTGGCGACTTGAAATTTTGTCTTTGTCTTAGTTCAACATGCATGCCCGACTATTCAGATGTACCAGATGCATAAAGAGTACTGGCCGTAAATTCACATGGACTAAATTGTAATGGGAATTTCAAAGTGAAGGATATAGCTAGCCGTAAGGACTTTATGATATTTCGAAAATGCCTCAATACTAACATTAAATCGCAAACATCATGCACACAGCAGTGCTAGTAGCACATTATAAGAACCACCCATCCTAAGCAAAGTCTTTCACAAATCATTCCCCAAGGCAACAAAGATCCACTCCCTGCATTAACAATTATGTGTCATCCTCCACCCTCCAAACGGCGGCCCATTCAACTGATAAAATTGTAGACCCCCGTTTGCTATTTCCTCAGGAACTTTGACCCTATACGTCATTTTGTCCTTGCACGGGGCCGAATTGATAATTTTCTTGACATCCTCTCTATACCCGTACCTCGGGGGTGTCTCAAGATTCGTGCTGGTTCCGAAGAGATTCGTGGGCTTAGGAGCCAGGTTCCAATTCATGCTGTAGTTGTACGGGCCTAACGGAATTGGGCCATCGGTATTGAACACATTGACCCTTGCTGGGCCAGAAGAGTAGCTGTAAAGCGCCGTGTAGTCCTTTTGGAAGAAGAGCTCCAGCTGGCAGCCCCAAGATCCCGCTGGCACTTTGAATTCGACCAGGGTGTCAATTACACGACCAGGGTCTTTGAGAGCGAGAGTGAGAGTGTTGTCTGCGAGTGGGTTCGAGTTGAAGTCTGGATTGGAAGAGTCAATCCAACCGATAAAAGTTGGCTTCTCAATGGCACAAGCACGAGGGGCAAGTGGGGTGGCGGTGGAGAGGAGGGGAAGTAGGAGGAAGGACGATAGAAGCATTACGTTGGTGTTGGCGTTGATATCGATGTAGGTGTAGGTTGGTGGTTTTACTTTTAGTTATTATTGTTGGATTTACCAGTGATGTGTTGAAAGTTAAACTCTGTCAGTAGATCAGATGCCTTATATACAAGTGAACGACTGTGTGTATTTAATTATAGTTCGGGTTGGTAGGATCAATACCACCTTTCAAAGTTGGCAATGGTAAGCTGCATCAGTCTTGTGGTATGATGGTATGATATTGGATACCCGTAGTCACACATTCGTAAAATTATTGATTTAATGACCTAGAACTGTATCAGCATTCGAAAATCGTATATGCGAAAATTCGATAACCAAGATAAGTTCGATAAACCAAGATTCCGAAATGGGTAGAGAAACTAAGACAAAGAATTGGCCGTCTATTCTGGTCCGAAAATACGACCTTGTGCAGATGGAAGCGAGATAGAGCACCAGGGTTGGTCTTCTGAACACTCAAGTTTAGCTGCCTCGTGACCTAGTCTGTGAATACGAGCATGTCGATTTAGCCATTGGGACAATACGAGTGTCTCGAACATTGAATCCTTAAATCTGCTCACTCAAATGTTAGACGTCTTGTATTAATGGAGTCTCATTAGGACATTTAGCAAGAGCTAGGATGCGGGCTGTGAGGAGATATTGCATGATGTCTCCCGATATGACATTATACCCTTGAGAAACTTATGGATAAACTGACAGTATTTTCTCATAATGGCTAACGCATCACCAAGCATGTTTGATGGGCGGATACGTCACAATTCTATGAGCAGGGAGTGAAGGAATAAATCACGTGATACACAACAACCCCAAAATGCTTCAACATGCCATGTGAAGACTTTGATGTAATCTTTTCGTATGACTGATGCATTTAGGTAAACTTAAAACTTTTATTCATCGAATCCAAATAGGTTGGTTTCGGAGGTACGAAACGTTGTACGTTTGTTCCTCAAATAATGATGTGAGATGAAGATGTATGAAACAACAACCGAGTTTCTAACTAGAAAAAACAATAAAAAGATCAATATGCCAATTCTGTCCTTGATCCCATGGCCTTCGTTTCCCTAAAAAGTTACGCTATAGGTTAAGGCATTCTAGGCAAAGTTGGGGCAAGAATTAGCTCAAGTAACTAGGGTTATTCTCAGTGCTACAACTTTGATAATCAACTACTAAGGTTATGCAGTCACATCCACACACAAATACAGTGCAATTGAATATCTCTGGGAATAATTTACTAGCATATGGCTGGCTAGCAATCATTCCGATCTGATGTCTCACCTATCTATCCCGATAGAATTTTGATGATGGCCTCGGCTGGGCAATTCCTAACGCACATCGCCTTTCTACAATCCGTGGAGAGAGGCTTGCTAAGCCTCAATGAGTTTGTGCATTCTGTTTTACTTGAATTGGGCAATGTCGGTGTTTTGATAAAGGATCGGGGTGATACTATTGATGATGAACAAACAGTGGGGCTAGCAATGGATTTTTTCAACGCTGCTTGGGGAGAGTTTGGGAGAGGTGTTTATATTATTGTAGATATTATGTGAAAAATAATGACAGATGGTAGGGAATAATTGAAATATAGAATTTGCAACATAATTTGGCCCAATTGGACAGACTCCAGAAATACTGGCTTGTGTTGATACCTACGCTTCAATTTGTGAAGCATCGTTCGGTCTTGGAGTGAATCCAGTCTCGGTCCTCCTCTGGTTTACCCAATCGCCAAAGGGTTTCCATATCGCTTCCTTCTCTGCAGGCTTGAGATGAGCAGCGAGCCCACTAGTAGAGGTAGTGACAAACACCCTCGACCCTTTCCAGACATTCCCATTCTGGTCTAGGGTGTCTTTACCACTCTTTCCCATATTGAATAGGGTATCCTGCCATCCATATTTGAATTCCGAGGCTTTGGGAACTGCCATGCCTTGCGATTTGCGATATCTTAGTATCGCCTCCCAGATTCCCTTCCCTACTATGCAAATAGCTTCTGGTTTGTATTTGAGGAACTTAGCATCCAAATTCGCCGTCCCGTTTGCAGTTTCCTCTTTACTCAGCTCTGCGGCATCTTTCGAAGGGCGATCGACAATATTCGTATTACCCATACAGTATAACTCAGGAAGCGTTACATCCTCCTCAGGCTTCAGACGACGATCAGTGAGCCCAGACGCGTGTAGGAGTTTCCAAAAGTGGTTCGAAGGATGTGCATAGGCATGGCCAGCTGTAGCAGTTTGGACACCTGGATTTGTGCCTACGAAGACACAAATTAGACCCGGTTCGAGGATATCTGTCAATGGTGATAGGTGCGCATATTTGGAGGGATCAGCGTAGCTGCTAGCCTTGCGCCTTTTATTTGAGTGGGATGAGGGTGTGGATTTCGAAACGGCAACTACGGTGTCCCGGGAACGTTTTTTGTACTGCAGTGTTGGTGCAGAAACCGCAGGGGCATCTTCTGTGGCGGTGGGAGAAGCGTGTTGGAATTTAGCTAGTCGGCCTTTGAAGGATGGTGGTGGAGGTGAAGAGGGATCATCAAATGCGGCAAGGGTTGCTTGTTCCTCGGCAACAGCATCTGTCTTTGTAGACCGTGTTCGACGCATGTTGAAGTAGCAGGTGCAGTAGATATCACGTCGTGAAGCGGTTATTTATTGTGGTTGCCCGTGGTTGCCTTGAAATGTGCGGGTTCAGCTACAATCCGAATACACGTGATCTGGCGTTCTAGCGTTTCCCTTTTGGGATTGGCGTCCGTCTTTCCTGTAACATCTAAATTTTTAATGCATCTTCTTTCCATATGTATCCATTCCATTCGTTCATCACTTTAGCTTGTTACGCCTTTCCAGCTCGTCTTGAAAGGATCTTATTACTGTAGCAGCGTTTGTGACATTGTAGTTCTCACATTATCGTAGCTAAACTGGAAAGAAATTCTAATTTCTCAAAAAACTCATGTATAACACAAGACCTTGTTCTACCCATATCATCTGAATCTAAAAATCTAAAGCCATCATTAAGCACTCGTAATCTTAAAAAACTAGATCTAAAGATTCTCATTGGTACAGGATTGAGTTTGTCTGAATCTTCATCCAAGGCATTCCACCGTTGGCGCTTAATGATCAGCTGCTCTGGTGCGGAAATATATTTTCAACACTATATTACATAAGAAATTGGGTTTGCATGAGCTCTCCGCGAATAATAGAGAGCTTTTATAAACGTCATACATTATTTAGTCTACCAATCCTCCCAAAATATACTTAGTATGTGTGTTTTGCCATGCCTTGCTCTTTGATACCATCCTCTGTTTCTGGATTATAAAGTTTCTGTTCATAGTGAGTGAGAGGAATCTAAGATTGGGAAAATAAGTCACGTATCTGGAGGCATATCGCACTATTTGGCGATCGTACAAAATGTATGATGGGTTTTGAAGGATGCTAAATCTTCAGATTAGAATGAGACAAATATTTAGAAATGGAGAGAGAATATTCATTCATTTAATATGAATATTTGGGTATGTAAATCCCTCTTTCATCTGGTGATACTCTTGCTTCATAGTATGACATGAAAACCCAGAGCCTGTATGATAGTGGATATACCTTTTGTCTCACCTTTCGCCCAATTTGTCTCCACCATATCAATGAACTGATCTGTGGAGGTACTAGGGAATTGACTTTGGTTCAACAGTCTAGACTTAGGATGTGCAACTCAACAACTTCATTCATTTCCATGTATCTGGCATATCACAACCAGGGTCACAACTTCTATGAATATTATGTATATAGTGCACTCAATACGACTAAGCTGATACATACGACCATAGGACACTGAATCCAATGCTTCCCGTTCGCTCAGCAATATTTAAGCAGTGTACCGGCGGACTAGTAGTCAA
This sequence comes from Clavariopsis aquatica, assembly GCA_013620735.1. Taxonomy (NCBI): domain Eukaryota; kingdom Fungi; phylum Ascomycota; class Dothideomycetes; order Pleosporales; genus Clavariopsis; species Clavariopsis aquatica. Next base: position 5,625 of record JAAZQE010000955.1, read on the forward strand.
GTGGGTGACCATTGGCGAATCCCTGCTGTTGTATGTTTTTTTGCTGTTTGGTAAACCGGAAAGCATCCTATATAGGCACGGTTAACCTTATTGTATCAACCTCAACACTAGATTTTGAATTTCCTACAAATCATAGGGGTGACGTGATGATTTTGATTCCTCTTGAGCATGTTCTGAGAATAATATGCAGCTTGCCGTCTTAATCCCAGTTTTCTTTTTATAGTCAGCATTTAGTAACTTTGTTTAGGTTATCGCAAGCCCTTTTGGTGATCTAGTACTCCCTCCCCCCGACGAAACCTGCCAGTGGAGAGATGTGAGCTTCATTTTCCTTACTTCAAACCATTCCTGATCCTATATAGAAGTATGAGCTATCACGATGCTCTGGAAAGAGGCATATCATTAGTTCAATCGTGCACACAAGGAGGTGTTGGATAATGACGTCGTGATTCATTCCTAGATCAACACAACGAGGTGAACAGATAATGTTTAGAATAGAAAGTGAAACATCAAGTTTGCCAGTTTTTGGTTCACCACCCTAGGAATCGTTTTTGCGCATCTGCTTCTCCAACAACTCGAGGGGAGAGGTGTTTTTTTTTCTCCCACCCACTTCGCCTCAGCACTATTTTAATGAAGCAAGCAAACCTGCAATGCTATCCTACCCCGCTTATTCCTGCCCTCTGCCACACAACTAACATCAGCAGGGTTGCTCACTAGCACCTTGGCAATGACCGGCTCTGGCACCAGACCATGGATCACTTATTAGTGCTTGCTCTCACATGTCTTTATTCTTTCCTACCACCATCATTCTTGTTAGTTAGATCCCCCTTCGCCTTCTCTCCAACCAGTGCATTACTCTGTTTCAAATTCGTACCGAATACACATGAACTACTCACCTTCGAGACCAACTCCTTCAACAACTAACTCGAAAGATAATGAAGCTGCATAAAGCAGACCACCTGCGCCTCAGACCCACAATTCACCCGAGGTTCAAGCCACGCGGACCGCACCCGAGGAACCAGTCAGCCATTTTTCGTGGCGAACATCCTGGTCCCCGTGGCACATGCCAAGGCAGGGTATGATGCCGATATCCAAACGAGCCAACCAGCTACAGTTTGTGTTGGGTGTTGGGTTTCAAGTCGTGGATGTAGTCGGACCGGCCATCGAAATTTGCCCGCCCTGCTGTGTCCGTGTCCTGATATAACCTGAGGGGGGGTGAAGCTTGTTGTGCCACATATCATTCGATCACCAGCCACTTCTCAACATCGCAATATATTTTCCCCACCCCAACATCAGCCCAACACTCGATTTCACGAAACCACCTATTTCAAATAAACTAACATAGTGAAAGAGAAGAACGGTAACATGTCAAACCAAGGATACTATAACGGCCCACCACAAGGGGGATACCCGCCTCAGGGACAATATCCACCCCAGGGCCAGTATCCACCACCACAGCAACAGGTGTGTACATGCACCTCTACATGCATCAAACCCTTTTCTCTTGGGTCTATCGATCTGAAGTACTAATAAGTTTGAACTAGATGCAATACCAACAAGCCCCCCCACAACCGCTTCCACGCGAGAAAAAGGATCGCGGTTGTTTAGCAACATGGTAAGTTCCCAACGTTTGCGCCTAGTAGTAGCATAGGAGGGAGGGTGAAGAAATATCAGTATTGACAATAAGTGTAGTTTGGCGACATTGTGCTGTTGTTGGCTGTGTGGCGAGGCGTGCGAGTGTTGTTTCGATTGTTTGGAATGCTTTTGTTAGAGATAAGAAGAATTTGGTGATGAAGGTTGAAGAACGAAGGAAGAGATTGGAATGTTTGTCGCGTTGTAGAAATCTGGAGTTGAGCAGTCGAACTTGCAACTCAAGAATCGTGCGAGGGTAATAACGAATGGACAAGTGGTCGACCTAGGAGTCTCATCCTAAAATTCGGCGTAAATCGTATAAATTCGTAAAACCACATCCACACTCCACAATCGTCCAAACGATTCACTTCCCGCTAATGCTAATACCGATACACCTCCTATCGCTATGCTCAGTCAAATTCCTTGTTGTTGGGGAGCCTTTGCCAAGCCAACACCTATATCTCCTCCTAGGGAAACAAGAATAGGTCTCAATCATCGTACGCTTCTTCGAGCTCCTCTTCATACTCCTCCTGCGCTTCGATGAGTTCCTCGCGTTTTTCCTCTAGCGATTCGCGGTCACTACTTGAAATGGAAGAGCCGTCTGCATCGTGTGTTGGAACGGGGGGTGGCTCAGCGAACACAGGGGCAGGTGCTATGTAGGGAGCTGGGGCAGCAGCCATGGGCACGACAGCGTAAACTGGTGCAGCGTGCTCGCCACCATGGTGTCCGTCATCCGAGTCACTATCAGCTATATATTTGTTAGCAAGGAGAGGTGGGGAGTTAAGAGTGAGTATTATTCGTACCCATCGCATGTCCGATCAGTGCGCCTCCTGCTAGACCTCCAATGCCGACTGCTGCCAGTGCTGCAGTAGAATGTCCCTTCTTTTCTTTTTCTTTTTTCTTCTCATCGCTGTGGCTGGGAGCGCCATGGGAGTCTCCATAGCCGACCTGACCGGTAGTATGGGGATCATAGCCACCCTGTGCGGTATTGTGCGTATTTCCAAATAACCCCTTTTCATCCACATGGCCTTGGCCCTGAGGTGGGGCATATGGACCTTGCGGCATAGGCGAGTTCATGGGGGGGTCCCATTGTGTGCGGCCTGTGGTTTGCTCAACGTAGAACCAGCGCTGGCTGTTTTGGTCCCATTGGGTTATCCAGCCTGGAGGCATAGGGGGAGGGGCGCCATAGGGCGCGGGTGGACCCTGTGGAGCAGAAGAGCCATACTGAGATTGACCATATGGTTGTTGCGGCTGGTATGGCGGTTGACCATATCCTCCCTGCTGGGGGTATGGGCCCTCTTGGTATGGAGGTTGGCCATATCCACCTTGCTGGGGGTACTGACCTTGTTGGGGATATTGGCCCTGGGGAGGGTACTGGCCTTGTGAAGGGTATTGTTGATGCTGTTGCGGTGGGTAGCCGGGTTGTGAAGCAGAGCGATCATCATGCACTGGTGGTGAGGCTTGCTGAAGAGGAGCTGCATGCTCTAGAGGGTGTGTGAATATGTGCCTTTACATTTGAATAGAGCAGTGACGCACCAACTGGCTTCTTGTCTTTATCATCGTCAAGCAACTCCTTCATTTTCTTCTTAAGAAAGTCCATGTTAGTCAATGTGGATCTGTGCCCCTCTAGAGAAAGACTCGCAAGAGAGTATCGGAAAGACAGGAGAAAATAGCGAGGGAGATGAGAAGCTTGACACGCTGGCAAGATGGCAGAGAGGGCCCAAGGGCGATTTTAAAGCAGACTATACATGCACGCTAGTCTCCTCTGGCCGCGGGGCACCCATAAGGAAAGGGTCGGAAAGGCGTTGCGCTTTCCAGCTCGACAGGCATCTTGGTTGCATGCAGCTAGCAGAACTGGGTATGTTGTGCTTGGGGTGGACATATTTGAGAAAGGCTAAGAGGACATGGAGGGGTGAGCATTGGGAAAAGTGGGTTCGAGCGGCTAGGGCAAGTGTGGTGACACTTGGCGTGTAGGAAAGCGGGTGTGGGTTAATATCTGGGTTCCGCATCTGGTGGGTGAGGGTGAGTGTAATTAGGTGTTCTGTGGGAGACGGGATTTTGGATTCCGTCCAAGTTTGAAAGCACCCGTGAAGGCGAGCGGATCCTGGGCATTCTGACACGTCTCGAGACAAGAATTGGCGTTCGAGTTGTCCTTGTGTAAGCCGGTATCAAAACGTGGACGCTTTAGGGTGGTGGCACGGAACGGATCGGCCTAGTGAAGCAGGGTGGCTCAGACACGCGATGTGGCTCAGTCGCCGAGGTGTGGGTCGGCAGCGCATCCATTTACAGTATGCTCGATCCGTGTTCGCTATATGCCGGGGTCTGAGGCAAGATATTGAGATGCCCTTGCTCGAGGGACGACTTGAGGGGGGGGCGAAAAGCAATGATGGCGAGACTGCAAGAAGGAAAGCTATGTCGCCCTTGAATATCTCTGCCGGGCACCAGCGGAAGGAGGCACAATGCGAACGCCTTGGAGAATGGCTAGGACAAAGAGGGAGGTCGGCCTAGAAGACGGGAAACGAGGCGGCGGGCTGCTTAGCACGTGCTCGGGGGGGTGATGCACCAAGAAGCCAACGACCACAGTACGCAACCTGCAAGGGGCAGCCCAGATGGGCAGAGGCTCGAGGCAGGCGAGCGCAGGCTGATGTTTTTGGCGTCGACTGTGTGCTGTTCTGGCGCGAGGCGCGCGGATGCGGGCCACCTGGAACGGCCGTGGACCAGATGGGCTTTGTGAATTGTGGTGGACCGACAGTCTTCTGGGGCGTCTGGAGCCGCCTCGGTTTTCGCCAATGACGTAACCCATCCTCGACACGCCCAGACCTGGGGAATAGAACATTGTCGCTCTGGTTGCTGCACCAGTGCATGCCAGCCCGGCGCGCAGAGGACCTCTTGCAAGTGCTCATGGCGCCATCGCCGGGCTGGGGAATGGCGCGCCCCTCTGCGCTCGGGGGGAGCAGCCATGGGGAGGAGGGCAAGGTCGCCGACCGTGCCAAGGAGACCTCGGCCAGCCCTGATTCACGACAGCCAAGCTCGGTGTTGTGGGCCATGTCGACGCTGTTGCGCCTCGACGGCAATGATATAGCACACGAGCACACTCACCTGCCACCTCGCTGCGTGTGTGTCGCCCTGCTCTCCTCGTCCCCGTTCTCCTTGCCACCGCCTCGCTAGCCCATGTTAGCGTGCAGTCCCGCGAGCCAGCCCTGTCGTCCATCAAACCTGTTGCGCGCAGCATCTCTCCAACATCACGCTTCAAGAACCCCCTCCCGACCCTCCTCGCGCCTCCACGCTGCGTACCGACGACAACAGCTGCCCTCGATCCCTCCCGCCCTCGACGCGACCAGCGGGCCGGCAGTTGCCTTCTCTGCCACCGCGTGGGCCCCTCTATGAACAGCACCAACCCCAAATCAATTTTCACAGGAACCGCAACAGCTCCAGAGCCCCCCAATAT
>JAAZQE010000956.1:0-10659 GCA_013620735.1 Clavariopsis aquatica
CCCTGCCCACCCACTTGCAATCCGTATCAGCTCCCCGACCTCGAGCCCATGTGTTCCCCATATAACCAAAAGCACACCAATTATGCATGTCAAGCGATGGGCACAGCATAAACAGGCTGCATTTCAATGAACAGCCCTAGTCGCCTCCCACCTAAGCGACGATGCACGTAGTCAGAACAAGTCGGAAATCAGGACGCCGATTCAGCCTTTGATGGGTTACACAGAGGTGTTAAAATTCCACCAAGAGGCCAAACTTTATCTAATCCAGGAGAAAACCCGACAATCAACTCAATATTGGGCTGAAAAAGGAAAAGAAAAAATATCACCAACAACAACAACAACAAGCACCGTTCAGTGCATCTGTGTCTAGCCGGCTTTTTTTTTTACCAATTTACAGCTCCCAAGCCTGGTTTTCCTTCTCTTCTGCTCCGAATCCTAGCCATGAGTTCCACGAGCCCCAACCGTGTCCCTTCTCGCCTGGCAACTTGATGCTATCAATTTCCTCTTTCGTTACACTCTGCCATTCGTCCACTGGAATCCAGCCAATGTACGCGCGGTCCCCGAACCCACCAATCCAATATACCTCGTCGACCACCAGCCTCACCCATTTACTCTCGTGAATTCTATTTCCTGGTAGCCATGCCGCAGCATCGGGATGATGCCGGACAAAACATGCTGCCACGTTCTGGCTCGCGACCTCATCGGCGGTGAGCTGCTCTAGATGCCCGACCAGCGAGAAGCGCGGGAGCGCTGCGGCACTATATGGGCGCCCGTTTTGGGGGTGCCATCGCAGGGAGAGCGTGATGTTTGACCCGGCGGCTACATTCTTGAATGACGTCGCAATGCTGATAGCGAGGATAGTCGGGTTGCCTGTGTCGGGCTCGCAGTCGCCAAAGTAATCCATCAGGCCTATTGGGGCGCCAGAGACATCGGAGGGCCGGTTCTCTGCACTATGTGTTGAGGGGAATATGGTCGAGAGTGTCCCTATGGTTTCGAGATGAAGCACCCTTCGAGCCTGCACAGCGGACTCGTGGATGGTCGGGATCTTGTAGGAGGACTCGTGTTGGCGGTCTGGGTTCGAGAAAACGTGCTGTGGTGCTGGTAGGTTGGATGCCGAGGTTAGAGATGCGATGAAGAGGATGGTGTATGGGATATGCATGGTGAAGGGAAGTAGCACCGATGGCGCTTGCTCGAGTGATAGTTAGAGTAAATGTAAGCTGTGTTAGTAGGATTAGAGAGGTGGTGATTGAGAAGACCTCTTTGTGTGAGGTTGGTGATGTAGTCGAAGCACGGAGTGCATCACCCGATCTACGAGGGGATGTTTCCGCGGCGAGTTCCGATAAGGATGCATTTCCAGAAACAGAGGGTGTGTCTGTTACTTAGCAAGGTTGCGGAACCCAAAATGTGGGCAGCATCATCCGTAAATTCACAGGGCATATTCATCTGCACTTGCAAGATGTACATGTAGATGCAAGTGTTTGTGTTTGTGTTTTTCTTTATCTTCAGTTACTTTGCAGTTTATCAGATATGCCAAGATACACGTGATCTCGGCTATGAACTAGGTTAGCTCTCCACACACAGCTGGGGGCTCATTTCACGGCGGCATCAGAGTCATCACCCACCAACGACCGCATCCGCAACCTGTGAGTACCCTCTCTCTGCTCGGAAACGACACCGTGGATTCTATCGCAGTACCGAAGACCTCTGCCACGGCTGCACACTTTGCGCGAGCACCGCTGACCAGTCTTTCGCCACATAGGATACTCCTCCGAACGACAGCAAGCGCTTCTCATCATACTCATCGCACCCCTCAGCCGCAATCATGGGTAAAGTTCACGGATCCCTCGCTCGTGCCGGAAAGGTCAAGTCTCAGACACCAAAGGTACGCACAATCGATTTTTGAGGGATATATGTGGGCCTGGGGCAGGAGAGTCGGGGCGCGTTGGAAAGCATCAGATTGCGGCTTTCGTCCCAGGCTACAGATTCAAGAGTTGTAAGGGTGGCAGGTGCTAATGATTCGCTTTACAGGTCGAGCCACAAGAGAAGAAGAAGACCCCCAAGGGCCGCGCCAAGAAGAGAATAACTTACACCCGCCGATTCGTCAACGTCACCATGACTGGTGGCAAGAGGAAGGTGAGTGGCAGCTTTACGATTCCCCCTCAAGTTGAGTTGTAGATACTGATATCGGCTAGATGAACCCCAACCCGACCACATAATCGGACCGCCAACGATGGAGGGGGCATGAACGAACACGGCACACTAGAAAATGCTGGTATGGGTATGGGTTTCTTCGGGATGGCTATGACTCTGGATCAGAGGGATTGGGACCCTTGATGCGAGACGGATATGGATGCATGTTCCGCTCGGAAAAAGATCCCATGCTTTGGGAGGAAAGGGCATATTCATGGCGTACAATGTACATTCGGCTTTTGCACGGCTGCACTCTGCTATATTGCTCTTTGTGCTCTACTCTCGTTTGACCTGTGTGAATCGCTGACACCGTATGCCAACCATCCTTTATTCAGGTTCACCCTGTTTGGAGGATTTGCTTATTGCTTCAAAGTTTCTGTGCATAGACATGGAGTGTATCTGCCATACTGTAGTTGCAAGTATCAGACCCTAGTGTTGAATTAATCATCTAGCTGGATTGATATCACGGCTTTGTGCATGATATGTTTGAACGGGGCTGTTCTAAAATGTATGTTTTTTCGTGTAGACGTGAAACTGTGATGAATCACAAATCTTGGTCACCCTCTGGGGTTTATGAACCGCGGTATATGCAAAAATTCCATATACGATTCACTGAAGAACATGTCCGAGTATGTTCGGCGATGACTCTTGCTGATTGGGTGCCTCAGGCACATGAGCCAAGGCTGAAGCGAACGAGATCGACGTCACTATCCAACCTCACCTCATGTCGCCCGCTTGAACAGCTTCACTTCGAAGCACAGCAATATTCCATCCACACGTCAACGAAGTGAACATAGCCAGTATGTTCAAGAAGCTATTTGGAGAGGTATGAGCATTCGTAATTGACCCCTTGGACCAATTTAGTTAACCACATCTATAGCATGGCACGAAGAATGTCGTTACCCTCTTCCACAAACCGTCCAACGCGGCATCTGCTCGCGTTCTCACTCTCCTCAAGCAAGCCAATGCAAACTCGGTAGCACATGCCACGGGAGATCAAGCGAGCACCCGTAGTGCGCAGGACCAAGCAGAAAAACATGAATTTGAGCTTGATGTGACGGAAGCTCCGCCTACCGGTGATCAGCTCAAGAACATCCTCGAATACCTTGGAGGAGGACCCGGAGTAGCGGGGAGCCTCATAAAAGAGGCAAGGGACCATTCGGATGCTTTGAAGCGGCTCGAGAAGGATGGAGGCGCGTTTCAACGGCCAGTGGTGAGTTGCTAGGTCACTGCTTGAGCAATGCATTTACTGATTACCATAGGTTGTGAATTGGCACCTAGGCAAAGCAGGTATGTTATAGCCACCGAAGAATTCGTCCAAAGTGTATCTGACTAAAATGTGCAGTCATCGGGGACAACGAGTCAGAGATTCTGTCACTACTACGCTCGACCCCCAAAGAGGCAGGCAAAACTTGAAGCTTGTGATGAACATGTAGACTACTATGTACACTACTTGAAAATATATCCTCTTGTTTTGGTATGTAGACGCTTTTAGTGGAACGTCCAGGACTTACTCCTAGGTTTCCTGATGGGTTATCATCTTCGAAGGTACCTTCAGGTGCTGGGTAAGAGTAGGCTACAATCTTGTAGTTTTTCTTGTACATATGGACAGTTTTTCCCTGAGAACAAGTCCATGTTTCCAAATTCTCGCTTCTACAACGTAGTGGGCCGACCGCCGTTTTTGCCAACAAACAAAGGCTATGCATGTAACCGACTGTAGTACACCCCCTGGATGTAAAGTGAGACCATGTTTTTAGCAAAATATGTTTCCAGCTCGTATCGCGTTTGGGGTTGATTTATTCATTATTGATTCAACACTAAACGCATGTTCGTCCTTGTAGCCCGCTGTTGAACGTCTTCCATGATGTAAAACTACTTTCAGCAATCATTCAAAAGAGCATGGGTGAGCGGAGACAACCAGGCAGTGGTCAGTGAGTTGTCTAACAACCGTTGATTCGATGGCCCATAGCAATCTCTCTATTTGCGCTGATGAATGCTAGGTGGCATACACAAGTCTGTACCCTATGCAGACGGCAGTGGCAGATACAGTAACGTTGGTCTTTTTGCTAGAACCCACTGGGGCTCCAAGGAGGACCGCCCGGCAGGCCTATCTATGTGTGGCGGTGTGAAGCTCCTTCATCCAGCACACTCTCACTTTCACCCTCATCGCCGTCACTCTCCTAGACTGGCGCTGGCTGCGCTCCCTGGCCAGCGCCCTTCTTCCCACGTCCCTTCACTCTTTCACTCGAATCTAGGACAAGGCTAAGAAGCTCGATCCTCGCTTGCTGCTCTCTCACTCGCCCCAACTTCTACTACTCCAACTTACACTCCAACTTCACGTCATCCTTCCAATTTCCCTTCCCACTCCCCCGCCCACCTGGCTTCCTCTGCTCATTGCCAGGCAGTGTGGAAGTCAACTGATTTCAGAAAGAGAGTTATAAGATCGACTCAGGCCTGGCCAGTGCTTCTATACCTATCCTTGGGCTCTTTCCCCCGCGCCTGCCTTCTGTAGCCCATCCTGCTTACATTGGTCTACGTGCCTTCCTTGACTACTTCGGGCATCGCACCTCCAATCCGTAGCAGTCGTGTCCGCCATGGCCGAGACTCAACCTGCAGCTTCAACCAGCGTCACTCCATCACCCAACACTGCACCCGCCACGCATGTCGACACGCAGCAGGCACCCGCATTCGTGCCGTCGATGCCACAACCTGGACCCGCTATCTTCTCCACTGACCTAAGCCATCGACCCTACCGCTCAATGCCTCCACACCTGCTCCCGCCGTTTGTTGTGCGCAGCGACCAGATGAGAGGCGTCGCCGACTATGCCCATTTCTGGCGGGACAAGTATCCTAACGAATACCGCTGCTACTTCCCACAATGCGGGTGGACAATCCACGATCTATGGGACGATGTCGACATCCATACCGACAGTGCCCCGTTCCTCGAGGAGGTCCTCAAATTCATCACTTTTGAGAACGTCCACCACGCCCGGGCGATAGCCGCCGATTGGTCTGAGAAGAACCGCGACCGTCTAGAGACTTTTAGACAGGGTGATCTTCTGCTTGGCTTGTATGAAGCAAAGGACCCTCTCGCGATTGTTCATAAGCTGTTTGTCAATGGCGAGACAACGGTTTACCCGCCTACTTTCCTCTGGCACGTGGCTCATATCATGAGGACCGCTATGTTGAATGTTGCACGTAAACAGCAAGAATTGCCAACGCCTACGGTGACCCGTGCCCTAGGGGCGGTCACAGAACAAGGTCTTGATGGAGAAGAGCCTGTGACAGAACCCGTAGTAGAACCCAGCATAAAAACCTCTTCCAGCAGCGAAACCCGTAAGACTAATCGCAAAACGGTCCGGCCTAGTCGGGCGAAGCTGACAAAATAACCAGAGCACAAAGAGCGTCTTTCTCAATCACAACCTCCTAAATTGCAAACCCCACTGACAGAGCCCTCTTTCATCTCAGGCACTGCTCCTCCTCCACTAGGCCCTAAGCCAGCTCCGATACCATCACCACACATGAGCGCGCCTACACCAAATCTACGTAACTACGGTGGTAGAAACATTCGTCAGGGCTCAGGCTCGTACAATCAGCCAAAGTCACATCAAGGCTGGATCGAGAACTATCCCATTGTGCCATCTGGCCAGTCGCGACACTCATCTGGATCAATTTCAGTTGTGCAGTCGCCTCGATTTCCGGCAGTACCGGTGGGACAGCCGACGCTTAATGGTATGATGAATCATATGACCACCATGCCGCCGTTCGGTCAGAACCCTCTCAGCATGATTTCTCCCCCAATGATATCTGGACATCTAGCTTTTGGATCCATGATACCACCACACGGACCACCATCGCACTTCCGAGGCCACATTACGCATCAGATGTACCCTCATGTCCCTATAATGAGAGATGGAATGTCTATTGGGGATATGACAAACAACCCTCAATTCACGCACAATGCGCCTCTGCAGCGTATGGATCAACAGCCTAGTATGAGCCGTCGTGGAAGCCAGAATAGACCATTGGGGCTTTATAATCCATACGGCTCAGAGAGACCTGAATTTTCCGCAGTTCCATCCCACCCAGCGAGCAGAAAGACAGGACGAAGCAGCTTCTCCAATATTGCTAGCCGTGGTCGAAAGTCCTCAGTCGGTTCCCAAACGCGCACCTATGGGCAATACGCATTCGATCGGGGGGAACATAACGCTCAACACGGAGGAAGCCGTTACCCCGAGATCCCATATATGAGGAACTTCTCTAATAGCATGGTTCCTTTTAAGGAGGCAGACTCTAACATTATTGGAGACAAGGAGCGTGGCTGCGGTGAGGACTGGATGGGGCCTGAGAACGACTATGTCAGTCACCTTTGGATCGGCACTTTGCCTCCAGAGCCACCAGATGTCACAATTGAGGAACTGAAAGCTGTTTTTACGTCATGCCTCGACGTTCCTTTCAATAATATGCGGCTGCAGCTTGATAAGCTCGGTCAACAGATTGCGTACATTTATTTTAATAATGCAAACGACGCCCGGAAGGCTCTTAATGGACAAGCTCCATGCCTGCGTGGGAGGCCACTAACCGTTAGGGTACCAAAACACTACTACATGGCTCAGGATCCGAACCGTCTACCAGTTCCGAATTATTACTCTCGTGTTGGACACACACGTCATCAGGGAAAATCTTATAACCGACCGACTGAGCCTTTGGCTCAACCCCAACCTGTCAATGCAGCTAAGCCAGTACATTATTCTCCACAGGGCGCAAGAAGCGACTTACTATGTGATTTGCCCCATACGCAGACATTTGGAAAAACTACGAGTAGTGGAAGCCCCGAAGCCCGGAAAGCAAAGAAACAGCACAAGTCACTTAATAAAAAGACGAGTAATGATGCTGTGCCTACCCCCCAGGATTCATCAGATTTTCCGATGCAGGCACAAATGCATCAAGATGAAAATTCTGCCTCAGTTTTAGTTGAGGAAACGAGTACTTTGAAGGGTCCACCATCTTCCGAACAGAACGTGCAGACAGTGGACACACGGATGTTATTCAAGACTGCACCTAACAATGAAACTATGTCAGTTGAGCTCTCGCAAACCTCAGCCCTGCCGATCGCGCACATTGAGGAATTCAACGTCCCCAAGTTGGCTACCCCAATACCTGACCAATTTGATCCAGCTTCACTATTTAGAAAGCTCTCCGTGCCAACTGAATCTACTCGCGAATTTCTAGATGAGAAGCCCAGCCAAGAAAAATCATTCGAAGAACAACCTCTTCAGGAAATTCCTACACAGGAGCCACCTGGTCAAAAACAATCTCTCCAGCCATCACCGATCTCTAAAGATCATTCTCTGTCTGATCCTATATGCCGAGAACACTCTTCGCCTAAAATCGGTTCAACCCTACTTGGAGCTGCCAACGAAAAGAGATTTGTACCTGAGAAAACCTGCGAGATAGATTCTAATACTCACAATCACATCGATGTAGTATCCGATGACGAGGAGAAGAATGACTTGAGCTACCATACTGCAACAGAGACGCAGTCGGATGCTTGTGGTATTGAGGAGAATATTGTTGTCAAATCATGCAGTGATCCCCAGGCGGACAATCCTACGATACCCCCTCTTTCCGCCGCTGTTGTGACCCAGCCAGAAGAACCGTACAAAAAAAGTGCAATGAAGACAGAAGTCTCAACAGCTGGATTATCTACAGCCGATAATGTAGTTACTCATCTGGAGAAATCAAAGGAATCGACCTCAATGCGAAACAAAGTTTCTGTAGATGCGGAGAAGAAGACGGGTGCAAAACAGACTGAGTCGTTTTTTGCTTTCGCAAAACCCAAGGCTCTAGTAAAGAAAGAAAAAGTAGCCAAAAAGAAAGAGCGACAGAGGGCAAAGAAGGCGGATAAATCTCAACTCTCTACCTCATTAACTAAGGACACTGAAAAGGCCAGATCGGTGTCGTCCCAAAATTCAGAAATGCATGCAGCTCGGACGGCGACTGTTATTTATCCAGATGCTAGAGATGAAGTGCAAGCGTCTGCAGCTGCGTATGGTGATGGAGAAAATGGGAAAACCGACGCGAGCTCAATATCTACAGACCCAGTCCTAGATGAAGACGTGGCTGGCCTGAAGGGAGAAGAATCGGAGTTCAATGGAGGTAACAATCCCATTCCCCTCAATGAAGTCATTCCAGAGACTCAATTACCCAAAGTTCAGAACGAATCATTTGCTCAGACGCAAAATCAGAGTCTAGGGGTCTCTGCATTGTCTCATGAGGTCGAGTCTCCGATGGAGACTGAACCCAAAACCACTGACAAATTAGATACATCTACAGCTCCGATCGAGCCATGCATAGAGTCAGAAGGGCAACAAAAGAAGACCAAAGTAGTGTGTAGTAAGATTGCCATCCCTGACTTGAGTCTTTTGAACAAGAAGTCGTCCGCATCCAGTAGAGGATCTGCGATCGAAGCTTCACCCGTGCAAATAGAAGATTTCGAAACATCAAAGACGTTAAGAGATGTGGAGGGCACATTGAAGCCGCAAGACCCTGTACCGGTTGCCGCCTCCTCAAACCTGCGAGGTTTTGGCCAGGCGCCAATTTCACCCAGTCCCACTGCTGCAGATTTCCACACCCCTCTGCAGACACCATCGGGTCTAGCTCCACCTCAAGCAGAAGGCGTGAAGAAGAAGAGCAAGAAGAAGAAGAAGAAGGCCTCGGCAGCGGCAGCGGCAGCGGCAGCCACTTTGGCAGCTCTGGCAGTTCCAACTTCTTCGGCTACTTTGGCTGCAGCGAATGCTGCCATTGAAACTGGCCTCGCTGAGAGCATTGCGTGTGGGGCAGCGCAGGACTCTGAAGATGAGCCATTCGCGGGTCAAATAAACCTCATTCACAGTGTGCGTCAGGGGGGGCAGTCAACCCATGTAGCCTACTACGATAGTCACCCTCAAGGTAGCGAAAAGTCGACGCTGGAGGTAGATGGAATGAGAAGCAAGGTAAGGTTCTCCTCCTAGGTTGTGTCTGTCCTAGGGCCGATGCCCAAGATGCTCTAATACTGACGATATTCAGAATGCAGAGAAGAGCCTTATGCAAGGGATCAACGACTATCTTAGAGAAAAGCGTGCGCTTAGCAGCAAAATTCAGGAATCACTTAGCCTTCAAGTTCAATGTGAAGATCAACCACGTAGGGGCAGAATGCTTACACCCTCGGCTCTTGCTTCTATCGTTGAACCAAATACGAATAGTGTGAGGCAGCGCTTGGAAGACGACGATGGGGGCTCTCCAAGGGTAGGAACAGGGTCTCTTTGTGAAGGGGAAAAGTGGGAATCTGAGTGATTGTTTCATGGGCGTTGGGTGGTGTTCAAATGGTGCCTGTGCACGTGTCTCTGTTTTGGGCATTTTGATGGGTTTGCACAAACACGATGGCATATCGGATTAATTACACCAAATGCAGGGTGTGCGTGTGAATATGTTCGAGTAGTACAGTGCCGACTAGAAGTGTTGAGGATTTTCTCAACCCCTCTCTCTCTCTCTCTCTCTCTCTCTCCAACGATACAGGGAAACATTAAAGGTTGGCAGAGCATTGGCTCATTAGGATAGACGAACCAAGATTTGTGTGTATATTCCTTTTGTTTTGTACTACTGGTCGGCTACTGGCTGATGTTCTTTGATTGACGTGCTTGATTGCCTGGTGGACTTCAATCTTGTTGCCACTGAATAGTGGCACTCAGTACACGGCACTGAAGGGCACTGGAGAGCACGGAAGAGGGGTTGTACCATGTACCATGGATCCTAAAATGGTGTCAAGAATCTAGAAACGTTGGAGTTGTGCATCAGTCCATGCACAAACCCACGGACAAGAAGATTATGATTTCTTCTCCCCCCTTACACCATGGATAGTTAAATCAAGAACAGACATGATCAAGTTGTTGTTGGTCCCCTGCTGTTGTGTTGACCGGTCATGTGAGAGCAAGCATGACCCTGCTTTATTTTTTTTTCTTTTGTCAAATTTAGAGCGCGTTGAAAGAGATGAGTTTTTTTTTTTTTTGGGTGTGGGGAGGAGGAGAGGGGAACTACGCCGTCCTCGAGCATGAAGTGAGTCAGAACGAGCATTGTTACTGGGCCCCTCGCCCTTCTCGCCCTCGCCCAACGGCAACACGCTTACAATCAATAATCAATGTGCGTCGAGGGTGGGGCTTCGAGACGTCTCAAAATGGCGCAATATCAGACCTCACATATATGCCCGATCTAAAGGTAGAGAGAGGGGGGTGGGAGAATGGAGAGCGCGTGAGAAAGAGAGAGAGAGAGGGAGAGGAGGGGGTAAGTGCATGTACGCGGTTAGTCCTTTGAAGAAGAGGCCCCGACCTGAGGGCCAGGGCCAGGGCCTCACACGACGGACCCCGTCGATGCTGTTGAAGCTGTACCACGTTTCGCGAACCGCCCTCTAGGAGGGGGGGTGAGGGGGTAACG
>JAAZQE010000957.1:0-10563 GCA_013620735.1 Clavariopsis aquatica
GCTCTTGCCCACACCGCCTGGAGGGACATGCTCGTTAGAAATGGATAACCGCTGGCGGCCAGGAAGCTGCGCTCACCCGAACCAAGGACCACTATATGGTATTCCCGCTGCGACATGGTTCAACGTGCAGTGTTTGTTGTTGGGCAGAGGAAGCTTGCGTGGAGCAGGTTGCCGCCGAGTCTGGAGATTGTCCACGCCACAAGCAGGTGGCCAAGCGGCGGAAAATTCGCCGTTCGCGTAGCTGCGCCAGGACCAATTGCGGTCGCTGATGGGACGTCTCAAGACGCGTGAGGCCGAATTGGTAAGGGCGTCACCTGGGGGGTGCAACTATGGTTCAGAAGACGAATGGTGCGCGGCGGCGCTGTGATATGCACCAGCTAGCTCTGCGGCACTTGTGAGTGGGACGTGCTGGGCCCACGCGAGGAGGAGGATGCGGACGAGGAGGATTCGGGGGTCTGGGGCGCCGGACGGGGAGAGGCATTGCGTGAAGCAGACCGTGGTACAATGGGCGCGGGACTCACCTTTCAGGCGCGACGTTGGCGGTCTGCGGGCGCGAGGCAATTTTTTTCTTCTGCGTGTCTTATCGATTGCATGGCCAGCAGCACGGAGCAGGCTGGAGTCGGCAACCGAGGCGGGAGCGGTGGCAGCGGAGGCAGCGGTGGGAGCGGTGGGAGCGGTGGGCGTGGAGGGAGCAGGCGTGGAGAGGCAGCGGCAGGAGGGTGAAGCTGCATAATTAATAGCTCGAGAGCTCCGGGCGCGCTGGGTGTGCCCGGATGGCCCATACCGACAAGGCTCAGCAGAGTGGGTTGTGGGAGCAGTGCGTAGCGACGGGCCTGCAGCGATGCGCTGGACAGACGAGTAATTCCACGGCGTCGGCTGCCCGTGGCCCTGCCGCACCGCAAACGCTGCCATGCAGCGCAGCGCAGGCTATCTGCACCGCCGCCGCGCTCGAGGCCCCGGAGATTGCTGCATCGAGCAGTCGCTGTGGCCGCTGAGCCCGCTGAGCCTGCAGAGCCCGTAGAGCCTGCAGAGCCCGTAGAGCCCACAGAGCCCGCCGCCGACATGGGCATTAATCCGAGCGTGCACAAGCTGGCGCTACCAGCGACATGGGGTCGGCAACCAACCCGGCGGGCTGGGTCAGCGCCAGCGCCCAAAGCACGCCGCCCAGGCCCTATCAGCGCCGCGACGGCCTGCCCAAGTCGGCTGTGGGCGCTCGTCGCATAGAGTGCCCCAGGCTGCGCGGACCGACTGCACTGATGAAGGAACGCACACTCAAGGCCTCGAGGGCTGCCGCAATGCGTCCAGCAGCGCGCCCGCCAGCGCATGCATGGCCAGGGACGCCCGAGGCCCATCGAGCGCGCATGCAACGCTGCCGCCGTGCCGTGCCGCGATTGCGATTTCCATGTCGCCTTGCACCACGGACAGCGACTTCGATGCGCCGCCCGGGCTGGCGAGCGCATGCCCGCCCTGCAGCGTCGACCTAAAGCAGCCGTCGAGGTTGCACCATTCATGGTCAAGGGGAAACGCGAATGCGAGGTGTCAGTCCTTGCACTCAGCCTTGTCGGCAGTTGCCCGAACAGCTGCAGCGAGCGTCGGCTGGCGACGCCGATGCAGCAGTCCTCTGCGCAGGGCTGTGAGGCCTCGTCGTCGACATGGACGCTGTCTTTTCGCTGCATCCACAGGGAAGCCCGCCAGGCCGTCGTCGCGGGGAACCGGGTGGGCCAGCAGGTGCAGAAACGGTACTATCCGAGTCGAGATCCTCCGTCCCGGCGAAGTCGAGCACAAGGCTAAGGCGCGCTTGGAAGCAGGCCTCGACGAAACCGTGAGGATCGAGAGAAATGGTCCGTCGGCAGCGTTTCCCCTTCCCCACCCACCAACCTCACTAGCGAACATTCGGCGACGTCAGCGCTGGGGTCTGGCGATATTTGAGTTCCGTCATCTGTCATGGCGGCCCCAGGCATCAGGCAGAAGAGATCATTGGGCGTGTGGCGTGCGGTGCATCTCATTGTTCATCATGCTCTTGGCCGCAGTTGGACGCTCGCCCTTGACGGAGTGCCCGGAACCATTGCTAGGCATCACGTGGCGTGGGCCGACGTTCGCCCGTAACCTCTTGGCGTGCGCGACACCTCGCGTTCCAAGCTTGCTGCTCACCCGTGTCCTCGACCTCGACCCAGCACCACCTTAAAACGATGCGTTTTCATGCTGCTGTGGCCCTTGCAGCATGCCTTGCGCCCGCTGCAGCCATATTCGAGGACGATGCATACCATATTGATTTTCATCATGCCCTACTAGGCCTTCCGAAACACGATGCGACTTTCTTCCAGAAGCCTTATGCGGCCTCCAAAGCCTCCCTTCTCTACACCATATCCGCGAACCACACCATTGGCGTCGTCAACCCCAAGGATGGCGCATTAGTCTGGCGCCAAACCCCCCCTTCAACAAATTCACATGGCAAGGGTCTGCTCCGGTCGGGAGAGGAGCAAGACACGGTGATCAGCGCCATTGGGGACTGCATCACGGCATGGAGCGCTTCAGACGGCAGGATTGTTTGGGAAGCCAGGGTGGATGGCGCCGTCGTAGAAGACTTGGAGATTCTGGAACAAGAGGATGGAATTACAAATACAGGCGCTAAAGACGCCATTATTTTGCTGAGCAAACACAGTCAGGGGGTGAAGAGACTCAATGGCGAATCTGGAGCGGTGAAGTGGTCTTACGAAGACACCAGGTTAGCTATGCGCACCCCTTGAAAGCCGTAGAGGTCAAGGCTAACATCACACAAAAGTGGAGATACGCCGTTCCAGATATCTTCATCACCTACGACAATCTACTACATCTCCCTGCATACCCCCATGCTTGGAGGGTCTAAGCTGAAGGTCACTTCGCTGAGCCCTATAACCGGAAAAAAGATTGATCAATACACGCTAAATTCTGAAAGTGAGATCCAGAACCATGAGCATATTCTGTTTGCTGGAGCGAATACCGCAGCACCACTACTTGCATGGACGGATAAAGCGAACAAGGTTCTAAAAATCAACATCATTGGAAGTAAAACCATATCAAGCTTCAATGTGCCAACCAACGACGTTGAAAAGATTGTTATACACGCACCCAGCAGGGTGAACAGCCTCGCGCATTTCCTCGTTGAATACCAGACTGTGACTGGACATTCCGCTGAAGTCTATCATATTAACCTGAAAAAAAATACTGTATCCAAAGCATATAGCCTCCCGGAAACAACGGGGCAAGGGACTTTCACTGTAAGCATGTCTGACGCCAATGTGTACTTCACCCGAATCACCGCCGAGGAAACAACAGTGGTTTCCTCTGTGTCCCATGACGTTCTAGGACGTTGGGCGGTGAAATCCTCTCTGGAATTGGCTGGAGCTTATCCAGTCCACGGTGTATCGGAGGTTGTGGTCAAGTCTGGTTCAGCTTCAGCTGCGAGATCCGCCGTTCTCTTCTCTAACGGACAATGGGTGCTCATCCGAAATGGGGAGTTAGCCTGGACACGCCCAGAATTTCTGTCTAGCGCTGTATCCGCTGCATGGGCAGAGCTACCAGAGGAAGAAGCCCTCGCTCATGAACTCGAGATAGAAGGCCATCAGAATGTTGTGTCAGCTTACTTCCACCGGGTTCAAAGACACATTCGGGATTTGCAACACTTCCCTGCCTGGATACAAAATATTCCCCAGCGAATACTTGGTAGTTTGACGTCAAAGTCAGACGAATCCACCCTTGATGAAATCCAACACGACACGTTTGGTTTCCACAAGCTTGTCGTTGTAGCTACACAAAACGGCCAGCTTGCTGCTCTCGACGTTGGTGCGCGAGGGAAGTTGGTGTGGAGTATCGATCTCCATCGCATTGCCCCGGGAACCACTTTCCAAAGCCCACGGGTGAAGGCGTTCCGCGGCTACGTTGAGATTCGGGATAAAAGCCTTGAGGGATCTCTCTTCATCAACTCTACCACCGGCGGGCTTATGTCACCTCAGAGCATAAAAACGCAGTCCGTTGTGGTGTCTGAAGGACAGCGTCTTGTCTCATTTGATCTGGTTGATGGGGATCTCAAAGGATATCTTGGGGCTGAACCCGGCTCGGAATCTGTATGGACCTTCAATGCTCCCAATGGAGAGGATATCATCGGCTATACCCCGCGCCCAGTGAAGGATCCCGTTGCTTCGATTGGAACTGTCCTCGGAGATCGACGAGTACTTTACAAGTATCTCAACCCAAATCTAGTTCTCGTTACGACCGTCTCCGAAAAGGCACGAACCGCATCTATCTATCTCCTGGACTCAGCTTCGGGGCGATTGCTCCATACTGTTTCGCACAACGACGTCGATATTTCACGCCCTATTCCTTCCACCATCTCCGAGAACTGGTTTAGCTATTCGTTGACTATCGATTCTACCTCAGCCGCTACGTCGCGCGGCTATCAACTTGTGGTCGCTGAATTGTTCGAGTCTTCTATTCCGGATGATAGAGGCCCGCTTGGTGCTGCTTCCAATGCATCTACCCTGCAACCTTCCAGTGCTAATGGCGATGCTGTGAAACCATATGTCATTTCGCAAAGCTACCACATCCCGGAGGAAATATCACACATGACCGTCACCCAAACAAAACAAGGTATCACTAGCCGGGAGCTTTTAGTCACTCTTCCTGCTGCAAACTCCATTGTTGGCATCCCCCGCCACGTCATTGATCCCCGACGACCAATCGGCCGTGATCCCACGGCTCTAGAGGCCGCTGAAGGCCTAACAAGATACATGCCCGTGGTTCCCTTTGATCCAAAATGGCATTTGAACCACAAATACGAGATCATGGGAGTGAAAGATGTCATTACTAGTGAAAGTGGATTAGAAAGCACGAGTTTAGTGTTTGCATACGGATTAGACATTTTTGGGACGCGAGTGGCCCCCAGTTTTACCTTTGATGTCTTGGGCAAGGGCTTCAACAAGGTGCAGATGCTGCTCACTGTTGTGGCACTGTTCATTGGCGTATTGTTTGTGGCTCCTTTGGTGCATTCCCCGACCCGTCCGTTTTGTTGTGCAATTGACTAACAATACCCAGGTGAAGAGAAAGCAAATCAATACTCTCTGGACGATATGAAAAACATTCTGAGGGAGTTATATATCGAGCATAGCATGGCATGCTTGACATGCAGGCAGAAGATGCCGTATTCGACTCCAGATATGGGCTTTGAGACTGCCTGTTAGTAGCAGATTCTCGGGGTGTTGTTGGAGTGGTGAAAATGGGAAATGATTGCAGCGAAGAGACTTTCATATTTAGTCAATTATTGCTAGCACTAGCAATAGCATGATGGCTATGAGATTAGGCCATACCCTGTTCTATTCTCGTATACCGGACTTGTAGAACTTCTCTCGGCCTTACTCCACCGAGTGTTAGGAGGTAGATAGTTGACCCTAATCTTCAATGCCAGCACCTACCCAATCAAGCATCAAACTAATGGTAACTTTACGCTATTGTACATGTATGGTTCATTAAACAGACTACGCATGACGATATTGCGGCAGGTATGGTGTTGTGGTGAGATATACAAAGGGCGGCGTGCAGATAAAGTCCGTACTTAATTCCGACAACCCTTTCAGCAGCCCAACTCGTTATCATGAATGAGCACCTATCGGGATTTCCAAACCGCCCCACCCTCCATTTCCATGGCTGAATAGGTACTCCAAGTACTTCGTATAAAGATGGCTGAACATCCATCCACAAGCACTCACATTTTGCATCGACCAAGCCAACATTCTGCTCATCATTCCTACCTACTCCCCCTTTGCGCCACATCTCATTGACAACAATAATGGGGGATCAACAGAAATACTCAACGAAGCTCAACGGAGCACGCGTCCTCATCATTGGCGGTACGTCTGGCATCGGGTTCTGCGTCGCAGAAGCGTGCCTCGAGTCTGGTTGCTTGGTAACCGTGTCGTCATCGAGCATGGCTCGAGTATCGTCAGCAATCTGCCGCCTCCAGGCTTCGTATCCTTCAGCAAAAGCAAGAATTCATGGCGTGAAATGCGACCTCTCCAACTCAGCCACGCTGGAGAAAGACATTGAATGCATGTTTAAAGAGACGGTGGGGATATATGGCGATGAGAGGGCGATGCTAGACCATGTGATCTTCACTGCGGGTGATGCTCTTGCACTAGTTAAACTAAAAGATATGACCATGCCAAATATCCTCAAGGCTGGTCAAGTCCGCTTCTTCGCACCCTTGCTAATCGCAAAGTACCTGCCTACCTACCTCGCCCAGTCTCACGCGTCCTCCTACACAATAACCACAGGCTCGATTTCCGAGCGGCCAATGCCAGACTGGAGCGTTGTTGCGAGTTTCGCCGGTGGACACCACAGTATGGTGCGAAATCTAGCACTAGATTTGAAGCCCATCAGAGTTAATGGGGTCAGTCCGGGGGTTGTTGATACGGAGCTTTGGAGAATGGGTGAGGAGGAGAAGAAATCGTTTTTGAAGGGCTTGGGGGACCGATTGCCGACGGGAAGAGCCGGTAGACCGGAAGATGTGGCGGAGACGTTTTTGGCAGTGCTGAGAGATGGGAATATGGATGCTAGTATACTGAGGACGGATGGGGGAGGTTTGATCATGTAGGTCATGAGAGCAAGATTGGGGATGACAATATGGTTACAATGATGTTGAGATGAGCTTATATTGACTTGAGATTGTGTATGTAAAATGACAGAGAGTCAATGCTTGTAAATATAAAAAGTGGTATTGAGAAAACGGTGTCCCTCACCGCGAGTTGAGAAGTACCCTACGCCGAGAATTATGAGGAGTGCTTCAACTCCAAGTAACTCAAAATTTGTATACATGGTAAAAATTATGACAAATTTCTATATTTCATTTGCTGTAGCTATTCCTCAACATCTACAATCCCTTCTATCTAAACATTGCGTTACTCATTGTTGCCTCCATGCCCCATTCATCGAGAGCCTTATTTTCTAGCAAAACAGAATTACTTTCCTACGGCACCATCACCCCTCACAAGGTCCATAATAATCGCGATGGTATTTGCATGTAATGTAGTAAAGCTAAGCTTGTGGGATGCAACCGACATGATGCGATACAACTATGGTAGCAACAATAAGCATAGACAGTCCAGTTGCCAATTATAACCACATGAGCGTTCATAGATGTTACTAGCAAAGAATACTATATAGAGGGCTAGAGTCTAAATACCCCGCTATTTAAGCGTGCTAAGCTCTTCCGCCAAAACGTATCATAGACCCTTCCACAGGAATAAACTTGCAACGTATATTCGTCTTATCTAAGTATTTTTACGTCTTTAGAGTGTCGTATTTCATCATTGATATATAAATCTAGGGCTCTCAAATTCGAAGACGTGTTAATATCTACAGTAGAGCCTGGACAGCGCTAGTCGAACAAGCTGTCCCACTGTTCATCTTCGCTACTACAGTGTGTTGATATATTGGCGATCAGCGTAGTAATCCCAAAAATCGCCTAGAGATCATCTTGGGCTATTGGAAGGCGAAAGTCTCAAAACTTGATGCGACTTATCTCTCTATCCTCAATACTAAACCAATCACTAACTTAGAATACAGCCATCCAATTAATATTGTGCGCTCTCTCTCTTTCTCCAAGATGCCCAACGATTTATACTCCGATTCTGTCATATACTTAAAGAGGCTCCACTTCGGGTATATTTCCGTCGCGTTCTCGCCAGACGGGCAATATTTTCGTACAGATCAAAAAGAAATTCCGTTACTGTCGCCTTCAGCACCACCGCCTTCACCGCAAAGGGAGGGATTGTCTCATGTCTTTATACAAGACCAGTGGATTTCATTGGACCAACAACGGCTGTTGTGGCTGCCCTATGAATATCAACCAACTTGCTCTGCAGTCAACAAAGACGTCATTTGCATAGGACATTCATCAGGCCGTATAACATCCATCCACGCGTAACGGAACAACCACCGTAACGAAATAAACTAAAGGTACTTTACTTTTAAAGGTACAGAACTTCTCTGCGCGTCTTAAATTTCACTAGGTTAACTGACGTGGCAGGGTCGTGCTTGCCAGCCCTGTGGCTGTGAAAGTCCTTAGCAAGTGGGCCGACCGAAGCCCCGCAGCCTTGCGATCAAACTCTTGCCCCTCCATCAACCAGCACACATCTTGTAGATTCGCCACTGTACAAGGTCTGTGCCGGAACGGGTCGGCCGTCCTCCCTGCTAGCGGTGGCAACTCGAAGTACCATCTCACATAGACTGCACCTTACAATGATTTCTAAGCGAACTGCGGTATTGTGGCTATATTGTCTTTGTGCTACGTCTAGCCCGCCGCTTTAGAGACTATTTGCTTGCCACACCCATCTCTTGCTAGGTATTACTTTGCTTGCTAATTTCCATAGCCTCTAGCTGCTACGTTGCAAGAGCTTTACGAGATAATATAGTAAAGGGACGTTGAGGACCTAAAACTATTGTCCGCAGCCGGCAGCAGTCCTCCATCAATGAGATCGCTTTATTTATAAGTCCCTGACCCTTTAATGTAAACGCGAGATTGTTTATGCTGGTCAGCGTGTCCGGATGCTCCTCCCCAAGCACCCTCTTTCTCGTCTCCATCATTTGCACCTCCAGCTCTTTAGCCTCCTTCCACCGGCCTTGAGTCCTGTACGTCGACGCCGGGTTGGCCATGCTGGTCAGCGTGGAAGGATGCCTGTCTTCAAGTACCCAAACTCAAACCTGGCCTTGATTGTGCAGTTTGGGCGACGGTTTCGATTAATCCAATTGTGAAGTCGGGTTGAGTCCACTTGACAGAGACTGTATCTTCTCCAGGCACGGAAGAGGTACACTCTCGATAGCACCGAAATGCTTGAGCCAATACAAGAACATGTTATACAAGCCATAGCTAGCCACCAAAGCTATCGAGTTTATAGAACAGACGCGGATCTTAGGGCAGTTTGGGATCAGACGAGAAGGTGAAGCCAAGTGCTAGGAGAGACTGTAGGTAGTGCAAATGCGACACACGAGGCAAAGCGGTTCTAGGAGCCTAGAATCAAAGTATACATTAGTATATGAACCATTATCTGGAAATGCTGGCCGGCAGGTATAGATGATGGTTAAGGAGAAACAGCAGGCCTCTGAGGACAACTAGTCTTCTTCTGCAGGATGAAGCGGGCGGAACGGAACAACCAATTGTTCCGGACATAGCCGCGGGAGTATCGCGGCTGAAAACCGAGCAAGAATCAATCAATCAATCAACCATAAAAGTCTGCATATTCAATCTCAATCGCCATTCACAATGTTCAGTAGGAAATTTCGGCCTTTTGTCTCATACGCAAATGCTAGGCTCTCTCATAGGATTCGAGATGCTCATCGACGAAGCCATTCAGCCATTTCTACTCATTCCAGCTTCCCAGCCACTTTACTGCGCATTAATGCCGGTTTAGCGTTTAAGCCATTCTGGTTTGAGGGACAAACTCAAAACAACGTATCAAGCATCGATGGTCAGCTTGGAGGGTCAGAGGACAGCCCTAGGAACACCGATATTTGGACGAATTGCCTAGGTGTGTTGTTTTAGTCTCTATTTTACGTAGTTTACTGATTCTAGATACAGCTTTGAATAGGGCAACGCTTATGCCAGATACATTCACAATGCAAGAGATCATCCGGACGGCTGCCGATAATTACTTTGAAGATAAGGAGAATGGGGTGTCCGTCGATCGTCCTTTCATTTTCACTATACCAAAAGGTATGCAAAGTCTTCTTTAGTGCAATAAATGTTAACATATATCTAGGGACTATGTTGCCTGTAACTCTTATATTGCTAAGAGAGAGCATGTTTCAGTTTTCCTTGCAGCCTTCTTTGGATATCCCTCCTAATGGTATTTATACCTACTGAATGTGTTAGCAACATCCGCTTATTGTTCTTTTAGATCTAAACCACATCTTGGATGAGTTCTACTCGAAATATGCAGACAAACAGGATGTCAATGAGTGGCTTAGCGATCATAAGTATGAGAACGCCAGTGCTAATGAGAGCGAGAAGGAGTGGATGGCTAAATAGTATTATGGGCTTGTTTGTTTCGTTTAGGTGTGGATATTAATACATGTTATCCAATAATACTGTACAAATGGACTGGATGAGTGCTGAGAAGGCATAATATCTAATTTACGAAAGGATGAAGGGGATTCCTTTGAAGATCAGTTTTAATGCACTAACTACACATCACGAATAGCATTTTCGATCCTTCTTTTTCCTGATATACTGATTTCCGAGTATTGCCAGCCATATACGTAATGCTCACGTTCCATCACACCATCTTATCCGCCTCTCGCTCAAACAACCACCGTGCCAGCATCCTCATATTCACGTCCCAGAGCCTTTCCTCCCTTTAAAGCCAGTTGTGATTGTCTACCTGATAACCATAGCCTAAGATGCCAGCATAAAAAACTATTAACTTTGGAGATGTTCAAGACAGAGCGCGCGGATAAGTTTATCAATGTTTAGTCTGACCCAGGATCGTGACGCGCAGTCTCCAATAGTAGAAGAGAGTTTAGAAGAATCTTTTT
>JAAZQE010000958.1:0-10548 GCA_013620735.1 Clavariopsis aquatica
GTCATAGTAGGGGAATCAGTCTCCTCAGGCAGACTGGTCGCTACCGCCGTACTAATAACTTCGCTCAGCGATTCTTCTACAATATCGGTAATCATGGGAATCTCTGCTTTATCCGTCAATGTAGGGGAATCAGTCTCTTCTGGAAGACCGGTCGCCGACGCCACAACAGTACTGACATCTTCCTCTCCAGTCGATTCTGTAACAGTTGGCTTTGCACCTCCACGTGGCACAGTGATATAAATCGTCTTGATAACCACTCCGCTCACCGACTCCTCTGGGAATTCTGTCTCTTCGGGTACTTCGGCATCACCTGTCATAGTAGGAGATCCTGTCTCCTCTGGAAGAGTTTCCTCATCTGTTGCCGTTGGAATGGTCTCTTCGCCAGTTTCGATGGCTGTCTCCTCTGCACCAGTTTCCATAGCAGTCTCTTCAACGCCTGTTTCAATGGCAGTCTCTTCAAAACCTGTTTCAATGGCCGTCTCTTCCAGTCCAGTTTCCATGGCTGTTTCTTCAAGACCCGTTTCAGTGGCTGTTTCTTCTAGACCTGTTTCTTCCCCACTAACATCACCTTCGTCCATAGATCCAGGCATCTCCATGTTCCAGAGCAGTGCGGCTTCAGCTTCCCATGCCACAATGGATGCAGCAGCGGCGGTAATTTCAGCGTGTCGCATATCACCTGCTGAAGCAGGGTCTGGAACAGCGGTCTGGGAGCGGGGGCGGCCGGAAGAAGCTTGTGTACAGAAACTCTTGCCCGAGCAGGAGCTAGATGACTTTGAAGTTGCTACAGAACGAGTGCGAGATGGCGGTGGGGTTGTGTTTGGTGCCACGGAAGAAGGCTTAGGAGGGGCTGATGATGGAGGTGGTGCTGGGGCTGCGGAAGATGGAGGAGGTGGAGGAGCCTGCGAACTTGGTGGTGGAGGAGGTGGCGTACTTTTTGGCGGAGGAGGTGTCTTTGGCGGCTTCTTGCCTCCGCCCTTTCCACCCTTTGGTGCACGCTTCTCTACCGCACCCTCCGCAGGTGTTTCCTCTGGTGCCGCTGCTGCGACAATAGCCTTGGGGTACCCTGTACTCCACTCGTACTTGTTAAAGTACATGGCCAGACTCCAGTATACGAGGGTGTCAATGTTCTTTGCCGCCTTCGCTGGATCCTCTTGCGCGAGTTCTGCGGCGATATCAAATCGGTATGCTGTGGCACCGCTCTTCAGTTTCTGATCCTTGAAGAAGTTGCGCGTGGGATGGAAGAGGCCGGTGTGCATCATCTCGTGGAAGAACTTCATCCCAATCTTGCGTCCGAAGAATGCCATGTGGAAGTCTTCAGTCTTTCGCTCCTTCATGTTGTAAAACTCAGTAGGAAGATCCTCTGTGGGGCTGAGATCCCAAAGGTTTGGCTGCTTGTGCTTGGTTTCGAGTTCTTGTTGGATCTTGAAGTATGCAGGGCAAAATGTGATGCTGTAGGTAGTATTAGCGTCTGGTATCACGGAAGTTTGACATATTCTTCATACCGTTCCTGACCCTTCTCCCCTGCCTGATTGATAAATGTCACTGCCGCATTTTCGTCCCGACACGGCCTTCCTCCCTTGTATTCGGTCCAGACCTTTCTATCAGAGTCATAGAGCCACTCGCTCCCCGCCTTCGCTTTCGATGGTGGCTTTGAGCCATCGGGGGCTTTTTTCAGGAGCCAGTCATCGCTACAGTGGATGATCAAGTTAGGCCTTTTCCCGCTTGCAAGTTTCCCAGTACTATATTTCTTCAGCCGGTTAAGGGAATCTTTCATGATCTCGATCCTCGCAATGTGTTCCTTAGCTTGAGCTGGAAAGTCTGGGTTGGCCTTTTTCGTATCTGGGTCCTCTTTCTGGAGTTGGCCGAACAAGACTTGGTATAAATCCTTGATTCTGCTCCACTCTTCGGCACTAACATCGTGTTTGGCGCCACCTGTTTGTTTCTTCAACACTTTCTGTACCTTTTCTAGGCCATCACTACCAGCTGTTGCTAGGCCTTCGACCATGTTCAGGCTCTTGTCGATCCATTGTGCGGCTGATAGCTTGCCATATTTGACGTTACATTTCTTATTCGGATCAAACGTCCAGTTGCGTTTCGATATCTGGTTAGAAGAGAATGGACTGGATGGGAAAGCGGAAACTGATGAGAGAAACAGAAGGCTCGCCCCGAGAATATCCGGACTAAAGACGCGCATTGTGAAAAAGAATGTTGTTTGTCAGATAGAAATGCAAAAATGACAGTGGTGCAAATATGAAAAGAATGGACGAGATGAAGCTCCCAGGCTTGACCTCAAATATTTAAAGATAGTGAAAACCTAAGACCAACAAACAACATGAAAGCAGAGCAGAGCATGAAAGAAAGAAAATAGTACCATAACACAACTGGCAACCTTCTAGATATATGTCTTTTGCGAGCGGGTCTATGGACTGCCAAGATTCCGTTGCGGTCTTGCCTCGAAGGAGGATGGATTAGAGTCCGACAACGCCATTGTGCCGTGAGATTGCATTTTGACACTCATTGCCTTTTGTGAGATTCTTGGCTTCGCAAATCCATGTCGGACAATCAGCATCCGTACACGTGATTCGGACATTGGCAGGGGAGACGGAGTGGTTGGGCTGACACAGCAATCATCCGCCAATCAGATCGCTTGTCTCTGTACTAAACGGGAAAATAATGCTTATGAATTCGTGAAACGGGATTGTGGCGTGGTATCTTTTCCGATGCGTTTCATGAAACGTCACCGAGCTCGCGAAGCGATATGGTATGTTCCGTATCTAGAATGATGCTCGATGGAGAGAATGTTGGAGTTGTTCGGTTCGTATCGATAACGTTGTCGCTATTTCATCTTCCTGCCCAAGACGACGAGGTTACCTCGCATTCCTTGTATAAAGAAGTAATTGAACAAAAGATACATGTTTTATTTGAGGAGATGCAGTCTGGTGGCACAGAACACTGTCCGTACTTGGCACTTATCATCTCAAGCTCGGATAACGAAGTGACAGTTTTAGCCCAAATCTATACCTGGACATTCAAGCTGGCGCCATCTTAGAGTGTGGGATCTCAGAACCCAACACCATCGTCGTCACTTGATTCCTCATCAAGCTGATGTTTCACTTCATTTTCACTTTGTACCCCCACTTTAATGTGATGGTGATCGACCTTCTGCACAGTGACTGTTGCTGATCGGATCCCCGGGCATGCCAGACTCAACTTATACGCGAGGTGGCCACTGAGTGAAAAGCTGTACGTGAGGAAACTGTGGAACCATGCATGTCTTTGAGGTAGTCCGTCCCATTTTAGGACAAGAATACATAGTTGCTCAGAGCTTTCCTCGGCCCAGAAAGGTCCAATAGGATCAACAACAGATTCTTCCTCTGTATCGCTCGTGGAAACTCCCATTGTCCTGAATCAGATTAGCTAGATTTGAAGGTGGAAGGAGGTACACAAACCCTACGAAGTCGTTTATGAACTTGCTGAAAGCATTTTTTTCGTTCATCTTGAGCGGCTCCGTAAAAGGGAATTCCACAATCTCAACGATATGGTGTGACTCCCAACTAGGGGCCTCGCGGATCGGGAACGAAACTACTTTGGGATTTTGAGACTTGTCTAGTATGTGCTCTAAAGTTGCCACGAGGGATTTTCCATTGTCAAAAATATCGCTAAACTCTTGAATATTAGAAGAATTGAACCACGCTAGAGAGTTAGCGTTTGATAGACATGGCATAACAAGGGTATCTTACAGATTATAATGCGGGCTGTGTGCTCTCTAGTATTTTCATGACACCAGGCGAGTTGCTCAACCCCAGGAAGAGCTGAAAGCTCAATCTCAATGTCTGAAAATAATTGCGGGTCTAGGTTACCCTTTGGGGCCTTTAGCTTCAGGGAGACTATGGTCATGTGGTCCCGGGATGAATCCGAAATGGGAAAAGGAGCAGGACCAGGACAAAACCAGGAATCCTGGGACAGAGTTGTCATAGGTCGAAAGGAAATACCATTCGGGGACGCTCCACTGAGGTCATCGGATACAGTGAACGATGGATTTCCGTATACCCAAGGGTTGGCGCAAAGGAGCTCTGGTGTTGAATTGGGAGCATCAAATTCAAGTGTGACCGGGTAGTCTTCACGTACTTGGTGGAGTAACGTTAAAACACTTGCTTCAATTTGATATGCAACTTGTCCTAGACACGGTGGTTGGGGATTTTTTTCCACCTGTAATGATTTAGAAAGCAGGGCCTCTGTAACTGGTCCAGTTACTAGGGTGAACAGCACAAGGTCTTTGTCATCGTTCAACAGGTATGGGTTGCCCTCTTGCATTTGCCATGCACAAATAGTCGTACAGGATCTGTTCTTTTCAACCCACAGCTCTTTGAGTTCCGACCTCTGCTCCTCTTGCAATGTCTGCACGAATCGCAGGACTTGTACCCCAATTGTCTCGCCGTTGCTCAGAATCCGGTCTGGTACCTCCGGCAAGCTGAATACCAAGGGAGGTCTCCTCATAAACGCTACCATCATGCCAACGCCAAGTGACGATTTGTGGAAATGATCACGACTCACCATGTCGTTCCATACTGCACGAAATTATAAGTAAATCGCAATGCGTACACATAGAGCAGTCGAGGCGTACCAAGGAACAACCAGATGGTGTTATCATTCCCTCCAGAAGTGAATACCTCCGCCAAACCATCAACACCATCATCAAGATTTTCTGGATGCAGAATGTATTGCAGTGTCGCATGCCATATTTTCCCGGATATTGTGGTTGGGTCGCTTGGCAAGGCGCCTGGTAGGAGAAACAATTGAATTGCGTCCAGATAGGGCATCTTAGTAGTCTCTACTATGAACTGTATGATTTCGAATGAAATATTAGTGTGAGCAGTGTGGTAGATTGTTTGAGAAGCAAATGAAATGGGAGGGGCACAGTAACAACTCGAGGTTTAGAAAGCCGGTGGCGCGGGTCCGTGCACGGGAGTAAGCTGAACCCACGGAGCGTCAGTCGGTCTCTAATTTAGGAACTAATTGGCGAAATCCGTTGATTATCGTCTGGTGAACCATAGTAGGGTATGAGCTGGTGGAGTTTGATATGAAGTAAAAATGATAGGATGTGAACTGTGTGGGGGTAAGCTCATCCGCGATAGACTTTCCCTAATGCATGTGATGCATGCCTCTGACAAGCTCGGGAGTGTATATTACATCCCATTTCAACTAAAGTTAATAGAGTTTCTATCATTTCATGGTAACCGAAAGATCTTTGTAAAAATAATCACGACAGATACGAATTATGGTCCATGAATTCCTGCCAACCTCGGTACAGAAGGCAAGGTTCTTCACCATCAACCATTCCTTTGTCATCCATACAATAATAGTACCAAGAGAGTCAAACCCTGCAATACATCCCAATACAACAACCCCTCTCTATGGCATTAAATGTCATTAAACTTTGTACACAATGGGCGGTTTTGGCAACGGCTGTTAAGAATGGTACTTGAGATCCATGTGGAGTTTTTCTTTCAACTTGCAATTACCATACAATGTAGTGAAAATAATTACGCAATAATGAAGGAACTGACCAGATACACCAGGTAGACTGAAACAACCGCACTAGTCACCGAACCTAGTATATTCCTGATATCACACATACGACAACAATAATTGATTCCAGTCGCCTAAAATTCGCTTCCAATCCAGGAGAACAGAAATCAACATCATACTCACGAAAAACTTTACACCAAATTCTCGCACACGGCAGTTACAACGGCGATTACATCTTTATCTCGGAAAAACTGTGTTCGTAACTTCGAATCTAATAATTTCCCCATGCACGTTGGCAATTGTCTTCTTGTCTGCCCGGTCCTGACAAGTTCGACCTCGTCGTGTTCCCACAGCACCAACTCCTGGGGAACAATGTATAGAACACTTTCCGAAGCCGTTTCTAGCGCCAGCTTCAGCTCTTCTACGACCCTCGTGGAGCATGACCAAGGGACAACAATCCCAAATCAACTGCATGACTTTGAGGAACCAATACACACACACGATTCATTAAGCCTACCCCAAAGGCACTACGACGGGAGGAACCAGGCGAACCGAAAAGCGAAAACAAAAACTCAATGGTATAGGATGAACACGAACATGAAGGGAAATATGAATGTTTGCGCTAGCCATGGCGATGCTGAGGAGAGGACGCTAGGCTCTGGTGGGTTTGATGTCTGGCGTGTGAGGGACTCGGTTGATTTAATAAGAAGTAGACATCCCTTCTCCGAGAGAAAACGTGGATGGTTGCGTTGGGTGGTATGGAAGGTGATGCATTAATTCGAAATAAAAACCTTAAGATCTGTATAGTTTTAGCCTGAAGATAGGACTTGCCTTGCTTTGAGAGGCTCACACTGGATCCATAATATAGAGTTACGAGTGAATAATATTGACTTGAAAGGTAGTTATGATGCTGGCTTTCTTTCTACTCCTCCTCCACTTTTGTATTTATGTCCTCAACCATTCCACAGACACCACATCAATCAAAACACTATAAAAACCCCCCATCCCCATCTCACTCTTCTAGCGCAACAAGCATATTGATTTAAAATGAAACGAGGATGGCTATTGATATCAGTGATCAATAATAAGGCCGTACCTTATGAATTTACGGGGAAGAAATAGCCAATATTATAAAATTCCGCTCTTCGATATTATTCTTCGCCTGCACAGCTACTAATTTTAGCAAATTTTCATGATTAGCGTCTTGAAATCTTTGTTCTATCGCTAGAGATCTTCGAGGTGAGATGGTAAAAACCATTCTCTGATCCAGAAGCTGATTATTCTTGATATTCAGACAATAAAACCTGGGTTCAGAAGTCCTAGTATTATGTTTGTGGATCTATTGCCTCTGCTGCTGGAGGAAGAATTACGATGTGAACTACTCTTGCTCTTTTTATCCGAACTGTCAATATTTTCACCATTCTTACAAGATTGAGTGCAGCTAGACGCTAGTTTATTACCTCAATCAGGACCATTCCTACGAACTCCTAAGTCATTGGTGACAGGGTCTATTCTTGACTCCAAATGTTTCGGAATGATTTTCGAGACCGAGAGTTGATATAAAACTGGAAACTGAGCTTTTATAACGAGGCATTGAAAAAGTATCATTTCATCCCAAAGATATCGCTTCTAACATAACAGTTGGGGCAGGAAATTGTAACCAGAATTTCAAAAGTAGTGTTCTCTTCGGATATGTTCATGAAAGATTTTTGAATCAGCTAGTGTAGTCATTACAGGAAATTATGGAGTCAACTACCTTACTCCAATTGATAGATCTTCAGCTTCCACCATTTTAGCTAGGGCATAGCTGGAGACATGAGAAATGCCTACCTTGAATAGTTGCGGGAAATAGTTACTTGAATCATCATCTAGTGAGCGAGGCTTTGTCAATATTAATTTTGCGACCTGCGTATCAAACCCATGTTCCAAAGGATTCCTCTTCTGTTCATTAATACACGCTGCTAATCGAAATATACAAATATCAAAGAAGTGGCTTGTAAGACTATCACTCCTGCAATTAAAATTCCAGAAGGCGAAGAGCTTTGCGAAAGCCTTGTATCCGTTCAATAAGTTTGTCTTAGCGAGGCTTCCGTAGAATCTTGAATGGCTACGGATATATTGCCAAGGGAATTTCGAGGCGGTTGAAAAAGCTTGGTAGACTGTGCCGTGAAGTGAGCACCCAAGATTGTCCAAATAGCAAGATGCCGCTGCTCGTGGATTCTCTTGTCAACCACTTGAGGTCTCGATTACCATCCAGGTAGTAGATTATGACGTACGGTGGTCTGGATTGCATTCTTTGAAGTTAAGAACCGAGATCAAGGGATCAAAGGAAAGAGAAGCATTAACGGATACGGTTGCTAATATCAACTGTCTTAGGTGAGCCGTAAGCGGATCCTGTGGATACTCGGATGAAACAGTAGAAGAAATTATAGAGTTGTTTTTGACTTAGGATTAGGGGTATCCTATGGGAGGTAAATAGTTTTCATTTCGGGTTTTCATGTAGGATTATGATTCTATTTGTTCCTAGTTGCTGGAAATATCTCCGATTCTTTTTAGCACACATGATGGTGTTATCCGAAAAAAAAGGGTTGTACGGATGCCGATTTATCGCTAGGCTAGGTGAGAGAAGAGGTTTCAAGAGTATCAATCTGATTTATGATTGATATGAATTCATCTCTACTTGATATAAATATGTTTTTACAATTGTATTTTCTGTGATGTACCCTCTCTTACTCTTATCTTCTACACTTCCCGAGATGATCCATTTTCGAGACGTCTCTTCCAGAATCTTACCAGAGGTTTCCATATCAATGTTTTTCCATCGATGTAGGAGTATCCAATACCCAAAAGAGCCCCTGATAAATGGGCCTATGGCTAGTTAGTACGGGAGGACTATGAAGGACATGAAAGAACTGACCGCATGACCCCAGTTGAGAATTTTATAACCCCAAACCATCCCAACAAAGTCGAATAGCATGACACAAGGCAAGAAGTTGATTGCATCGAAACTGAAAGGCAAGAACAATATTCCAACCTTTGCGTCAGGAAATTGCGTGCAAAAAACACCGAATAGAGCAAAGAGAGCACCACTAGCTCCACCAGATCTTGCAACTAGAAAGATTCTGTCCTTCCTGAACATGAGGGGTAGCTTTGAAGCGTATGCCGTCAAAACACCAGTAGTGAGAAAAAAGGCAAGTGTGTGATGTCCGCTTCCTTCGAAAAGCTGCGAGCGACCAGCTGATGGAAAGAATTGGTACATGGCCCACATGTTGACAAACAAATGGATAGGCCCGCCATGGACGAAAGTAGATGTGAACATGGTGAAGTTACGGAATCCACCAGGCATATGCCATAGCAATAGCCAATATTGTGGCGCAAGAAAGCTCATGAGATGAACTGCTCCATTTGTGGCAATAAGACCAACTGCAGTTTTATCTACTGGCGATTGTTGGGCCCAGATTCGAGAAGCAAGTTCGATTGGGCCTGGAGGACTTGCTTGAAATTGTTGTGCCCAAGGCTGGTGGTGAATGGTCGGTTTCAGCTCACTTCGAGCTTCCAAGTTTGCGAGAAGCATGTATATTCCAACACATGCCCCCAAAACCCAGACGGAGGGGTATTGGGCGCGGATTCTAAGAAGGATAGGTTCACCTGCATACTCCTTGTCATATTGTGCTCCTTTGTAGGGATAGTAAGGTTTGGTTTCTGGAAATTTTCTTTTTTCAGGATGATGAGAATGTGCAGGATGCGTTTGTCTTTGTGCAGGTTTCGGATTTGATGTCTTTCCTATCTTCGGCTGGTTGTGTGTGCCACGCACCAGAAACTGGGCTCGGAGTTGAGATACGGGTTGCCGACATGATGGAAAATTCAGGCTGCGAAGAAAAGGTGGAAATGATCGCGGCAAGGGTCGGCGAGACCGCAGTAGAGACATTGGGATGGAGCAAAGATGGTTTAGGTTGATTGTAGGTTCCTGTTCATGCGAAACCTGAATTGCGCTAGCCTCTCGCTAGGCCTTGTTCATACTAGCGTTTCTTCGCTTTCTAGCTTGATATCGCTTAGTCAATATGTCCGAATTTCTATCATATATGGTTGTCTTCGTGTTCCATCATCGCATTCCAACATGGGATTTTTTTGGCCATATATTTCGTCCTTTTTTTGCTGTCAGAAACTTTCTAATATTCTAAAGGTCCAGCCAGGCCTGGCTTGTAGGAGTGTTGGCATCTTGACCCAATCACCTAGAGGATCTAGAGTTCTTTGAGCACTTCGATCACTTTGTGTCTACGCGGATACACAGAGGCGCACATTGTCTATGTGTTAAATAGCATATCATATTTTAATCAAGTTATGCTCCCGACACTCTGATACTGTGTACTTGGAGTTTCAGGGACGACTCGTACTTTGAGTAGATGAATGATACGTTATTGGTCGAAACCTATTTGACGGATGTTGAAGTCTGTGTTTCAAATTCAATGTTAATACCCCTGTGCATGTAATATTCTCATCCACCTGCTGTTAAAAATGGTCCAGTTTTGGTGGCTTGCCACGTCTTCCTCTCTATCGCTGTATCGCGATATGTTGACCCTCTAGTGAATCTTTGTATGCTCATTATTGAAATCTCAGAGGATCGCAGTGTACTAAACATACGGAAGTAGATAGAACCGTGGGTATTATAACCTCATAATATCATCTCAATTCAACCGCATGATAATCCTTGACCGGACCCTGAACAACATCGCCAGCAAAATGAAAAATGAAATAATAAAGAGCATGTACTAGCCGAAAATAAATTCCTCAATTTTGAATTTTTTAGCAAAGAACCAGAGCATAAAAAATAGTGGGTGGCAACAAGACTGTACCTGATCCATACTAAAATGCATAAGCAACACCATAACGGACACCAGTCCAAAGGAAACACAACATCCTAACTGGGCAGATGAGCCTCTAGCACGTACATGTCCTCCATTTGAGCTCTAATCAATTCCGCTCAACTCAACTATGCTGATATACATGATGAAATAAAAC
>JAAZQE010000959.1:0-10539 GCA_013620735.1 Clavariopsis aquatica
AGTGTGTGTGTGTGTGTGAGTGTGTGCGGTGGATAGACGTGGCGGGCGGGATGGAGGGGGCCTCATGGGGTCGTGATGCGGTTGGTGCCTGGGCTGGATGGAAAGCCATCCCCGCGGTTTGGCCACAGAAGCAAAGTGATGCCAGATGGCAGATGGCAGATGCGTGAATTGATGGGGCGCTAGTGGCGGGGCGCACTTGAAGTTGAGGTTTATGGTGCTGAGCGATGCGCCTCATGGTGAATTGAGGTCACCAGGCATGCGCTGGAAGAAGTAGCCAACTGGGGTACGA
Organism: Clavariopsis aquatica; assembly: GCA_013620735.1. Lineage (NCBI taxonomy): Eukaryota > Fungi > Ascomycota > Dothideomycetes > Pleosporales > Clavariopsis > Clavariopsis aquatica. Next base: position 290 of record JAAZQE010000959.1, read on the forward strand.
TGCGGGTTGTGGGCCGTCGACGGGGTGGATTGCATGCTGTGAGAGTTTAAGGCCTGAGGCGCTGGTGAGGCACCGACCTGGACGGGCAGGAAGTAAAGCGGCAGCATGTATGTACAAGTATGTACATTGAACGTTTTGCAAGCCGCGACCGCCACGGTAAGGAGCACGCAGCGGGACAATGGTGTGCAGAAAAGCGCGTGCCTTTGTTGCGTGCTTGACAGTAAGGTTCCACTGCGGCAATGCCGGTGGTCTAGGACCTTGACGTTACCCACCGAACTCATGCAAATGGCGCAATAATGCGAACGGTCCAGGCAGATGTCGATATCCACCGCGGGACCGCGGGCATTGATCAGACGGCGGCAATGTTGCTGTGTCATCCGAGTTGTGTTCCTCACGTGCCACGCTCTGCTCGCCCCTGGAGCTGGGCAATGGCGGACGCGGAGATCTTCGTGCTGAAAGAAGCTTAACCGGTTACACAGCAGCCGCAGCATGACTCGAGCATCGCGACCTCGGGAAAGGGCCTCGAAGCTTTGAAAAAAGTGCTGCGACCCGGATGCGCGAGACGAGGAGGGTGGCGAGAAGTGCGCTGGTGGAGGGAGCATGCACGGCGACGTCGCATCATGGAGGGCTCCGTGGAGGGCTCCGTGGAGGCATTTTGGAGTCGAAAGGGTCGGCATCGAACTGACCATCAGCTCGCAACGCGCCAGTTGAGGCTGTCGCGCCAGTGTGTTTGTAGACTACTGATGTAGGAAGTCGATCAAGGGGTACGTACGCAGTCACCACGCATACAGTAGAGACGCAGTTGCTAGCCTCACCGTGGCCTTGCCTGGAGGAGGGCTGTATCCGATCACCTCTGCGCCAGACGGGAGAGCCTATAGGAGATGCAGCGGCGCAGAGACGACGGCTGGCCCCTAACGAGGCCGCCTAGCGGGGACGGACAGAGCCTCCGCCAACCACGGATCCGAATACAGCTGGAAACAACGGGTGCTTGCGGCGGCACAACCCAAACCTTGGACACAGTATCGCTGCAGGTGATGCCGTCTAGCGACGCGAGAAACCACAGGGACGTTGAAACCCTGCAACTGCTCTGCTGCCATTCTCTGGCCACGCCCTAGTGCTGAGGCAGGATTAGGATACTTTTTTTGTGCTGCGGGGATCGGCAGGAAGGTCAGCAATCTTGCCTTGGATGCTGGTCTCGCCGTTTCACCGTTCACATTGCAGGCTAACGGGTGTAGAAGGTATTGCGGGCAGCCAACCAGCACACGGCCGGCCTCCCACCACCCTCTTCGAGTTTGCTCGCAGCGGCTGTCGGGTTATGGGTCGCCTCGACTAGCGTAAGCGTATCCGACCTCGCCAAACCGAGGGCCTGCCCTTCATGTTCTCGCCCGCACATAACAAGACAAACCCGACCACCATTGTAGAAGGCCTACCTGCCAGCCAGTACGGAATTGGGCTCGCGAAAGAAGGCTAGGACAACCGAGGCCCTGGTTTTGATGAGTACCAAAAATACAGCACTCTTCCAGCTGTGGCGCTGCACGCTAGGCCCTGTCCTCTGGTGGCTGCAGGATCGCCCCTGCCACTGTGAGGCGTATTCAAGGAGCGGTGAATATTGGCGGAAATGGGAGCTGGCCATGAGGTTGAGTGGAAAAGGAGGCTCAACAGATTGACGTGGTGCTCATTCATGCTGCAGAGATCGCTGCGCCAAATTGTGTCCAGACGGCTACCAGCAGTCCCCAATTCCGGCCCGTGGCGCTCGGCATTTCGTGGATCATTGGGGGGGGGGCATTCGGACGAGGCTTGATTGAGAGCTGTCAGGAAGCTGGTGACACGCGAGAGACGACGTGGACTCTCATTTCCTGGCCCTTTGACAATTCCAGAACCCCAGCGCGACGCTACCCATCTCGGAGACCTGCAGCAGCTCCCCGGCAAGAGCACATCACGGGCCTAGTGGGGCGCTGACGTGCGAGACCCAAGTCTAGCAATGCTTCCAGTCCCAATCTCGTTTGGTTGTCATTTTGGGGACACAATTTGCGTTCGCAGCTCCCAGTTCTCAAATGTTGACCGAGTCCGTGCATGGGAGCGGGATTGGCCCAGCAGTGGGGTTACTGTGTCTCTGCTGCATGTGGGCTGCAGGCCGCCCCCTCGTCCCCCCAAGCACCGCTCTGCAAGTCTAGTCGCGTTGGCACAGTCTTGAAACGCATCATTGGACGCGCCGTGGGAGGCAGCCTGCGATGTGTCCCAGGTTCTGGAATACCGACTTTGGCACAGAGCACTCACCGTCTTCTGAAAATGCCTCTCTCCATGGATTCCCCACTCGCCGCGGACGTTCGACGACAGCGGGAGGCGTCGAATCATGAAGCAGAGGCTCGGCTGCACGGTCTCCCGCCGCGACCCGACCAGGAGATGGCATAACAGGCCATTTCGCCATACGGGCAAACCTCGAGGAGAGATGAGGCCAAGAGTGGGCGGACGCTTTGGGGCAACCTGTTTCGGCGCAACAGCGATCGGCAACGCGAGGGAGTGCCGGTGCCGGCGCCGGGGGGGCGAGACGGCAGGCCGTGGCTGCCGCTGGAGAGGCGATGCGCGCTGGAGCCGTAGCAGTTGGGGCCATCATGCCGACAGACGCTTGCGATGGGCGATGTGCAATGTGCAATCGGCCATGTTGTAGATGCAGCAGTCGCGGGCGGTGTACAGGAGGACAGCAACCCAGAAGCATGGTCGCGAACGGCGCCAGCCAGAGTGCAGACGCCCGTGTCCGCCAGTGGCTGCGCTGGCGAGCGTCTTACGGCTTCAGGCAAGGTGCCCCACATTTGAGAGTTTGCTGGGCGACCCCTGTCGCCCACGTGCGACTCATCCCAGGTGGTGGTGCATCATCGCGGCGACCCCGCTGCTGCGTCTGTGTCGAGATGCCTGACGAGATGCCTGACAAGATGCCTGACGAGATGCTTGACGAGATGCCTGCCGAGATGCCTGAGGCCGCATGAAGAAGCGACATTGCCACTGGGCAGCGCTGGCGCGGCTGGCGCTCGCCACGCTGCCACTGCAACTGCCACTGCCGACGTCGCCTCGAGTCGCTGGCTGTGGCTGCTCGGCCCTTGTCCTGCATGCAGGTCGGTATGCAGGTCTGCGTCGCAGCCCCCATCCCCGACTTCAGGGCGCAGCCAAGGCCAGGCGCGTGCGACACGGCGAGAGCAAGGCAGGCGAAAGAGCGGCGTGATAAGCGTCGCAAGCGTCGCCAGCGGCCTGCGATCCTCATCCCTTTGCCATGTGGGCAGGCTGGGATAGCTCGCCTGCGTGCCCGGCGCTCCCGCATCATTGGCCGGGGAATCTGGCAGCCACTTCCCTCGGCCCAAAGAGGCACACGTCCGAGCGCGCCGTCTGGTCTGGTCTGGTCTGGTCTGCTGCTGCTGCTGCGCTGCGTAGACCGATTGCTGCTGTAGCGCAGCGTTGTCTTAGGCCACGGCCTAACAGCGGGTGCTCGAGACGGGCGAGTGCGAGCGTACTAGGGCGCGAGGGCGCGAGGGCGAGGGCGAGGGGCGTCTGGCTGCCGGGCCTGCACGCGTGCACGCGCGACCTCGACCTTCACCAGCGCTCGCGGCCACACGGCGGCCATACGGCGACGCAGCGAGGGCCCGCGGCAGCGTCTGATGCCTGGCCGGCCGGCACTGGCCCTCTGCAGGCCTCAGGACGCACCAAAACGGTGCTCGTGGCCGACACTTGTGCCCCATGTGTGCAATCCTTCACGCTTCCATCAACGGTTCCTTCTCCTCCCCTCGTCCAAGCCTCGTGGCTCGCCTCCAAGGTTTGAGTTGTGAAACCTTTTCCCCGCAGACAGCCGCACGTGTGTCTACCGCCGGCTTGGGCTCACCTCGCAGCACTAGCCTGCAGTCCAGTGCCGGCCAGGGTCGACGCCGCCGACGCCCCCAGCGCTGGCCCTGAGCCTGCCGCCATGTCATGGATGCGAGCACCGCTATCCTTTCCTGTTGATAGGTTATATCCTCGTCCCTGCCAGTCCGTGGGCGGCCCAGCACGTTGCCAGTGTCTCCCAACCACTCTTCCCCCTCCAAGCCCTTCCACTCCCTGGTCCCGGTGCTCACGTTTGAGGCGTCCTAATTTCTCTTGTCTGTTTGCACTGCACTGTCCTAGGCCCGTGAGCCTTCCGCCATCCGTGCACCCAGCACTGCGGTATATTTACATTAAACCACGTCAATCCTCCGTCCCCAATAACCCAGGAAGCTCCTGTGACCTGCTTGGGCAATTATTGGAAGCTTGGTCCGCTTGTTTGTGCCGCGGCTGACATATCACCTTGACGCTGCCTCCATTGTCCACCGCCCCGCCGCACTTTCTCCATGACTTCAGTACTACAATACCGAGATCCTATTGCGTACCGCAGCTGCGATTCCATGAGTACCGCCAACTACACCCCGTCCCACATGGCGAGCCTGAAGAAATCCCCCCCATACGAGGACCACTCCTCGGGCTCAGAGTCCAAGAGACAGCAAACACCAGGCGCCAAACGACGACCCTCGCGAGCCGGCACCCGCAGCGTCACCACCCTCACAGCCGCCCAGCTTGAGCGGAAACGAGCAAACGACCGCGAGGCTCAGCGAGCCATCCGCCAGCGTACAAAGGACCACATTGAGAACCTGGAGCGCCAGATCCGTGATCTTACTGCCCAGCGGGACACAAACTCATCCACCAAGCTCATCGAGTTGATGCGAAGAAACGAGGAGCTGGAACAGGAAAATGCCGTTCTCCGAACCCGTCTCACCCATGCCGTGGCCGCCCTGGGAGTGCCCGACCAAAGTGGAGGTATGTCTGATGATGTTCGTTTCCATCAAAAGCACCGTTCGAATGTTCCTATTATCAGCTATAGTGGGTTCTTTTCTTTGCTTTTTGGTGTCCCGGGCCGCGCCCGTTTGGGGAGCCGAGTGCGTTCTTTTTTGTGCGATTCCTCCACTATCGCACCCGCCGCCACCACCACCACCGCAGACTCCGATGATGCCCGTTATTTTTTTTTTTAGGTTGGATGGTTTATCCTGCCTTGCGTCCGTTTTTGGCGACCTGCAGTATCTCTGACATGCGCTCCGACCCCCAATATTCAATATGAGACGCTGCTAATGTTTTTTGTTTTCATCAGGAAATGTAATGGCCGGTGCCGACGGCAGTGGCCTCATCTCCGCGACCGGAGGTGCACCGTCCCCCAGCGACCGCGTCCAAATGCTGAGCCAGCCTCGGCGATCTTCAACGGGCACTGCCAGAAGCGTCCACTCGGTCCCTGAAATGGCAACTCCAGTCTCCCAGCCTGCACACTGGCCACCGCAGCATACGTACCCAGTGTCGTCGCCGCACATTGAGACTCCGCCGACTCTAGGCGATGTCTCAGGACCTGGCCCCCAGGACACGGTGCGCTGGAGTCCTCATCCCAATTCCCACCAGCAACCGCAGCATCATTCTGTATCACTCCCGCAGGACCCCTCCCTCCACGCCGTCGACTCTTCTGGCATGTCATATCCGAGCCCCTACGGAATGGATAGCAACTCAAGAGCCATGTCCTATCCCCTCGAAAACACGCAATTGGTCACTTCGCAACCCATGCAAATGACAGGCTATGGGACGCCGACCTCCAATCCCTCCCCTCACCCATCAGAATACCAGCGACACATGAACATGCCAATGAATGCGCAATCTCAACCAGGGCATCCCTCCCACCCGCATATGCACCAGCAACAGCAACAACAGGCACCGCCGTCATACTCACCATACCCCAATCCGAGCCATCAAGGCTATGTGCCTCAAGCCAGTCACCCAGGCGACATGCAAATGATGGCACCGGCAGCCCCACATCCCCAGTCTCAAATGATGAACGAACAGGGACATTCCCTCATGTATCATATGCCTCCTAACATGAAGGTCGAGCACTGACTCAACAGGGTTCAGTCTTCAACCTGGGGTTATTTGAACGAGCACCCTGCAGGCTATTAAGAAGAAGACGACGACGAGGACGACGACGACGACGACGCAGGCTACGGGTCTTCCCATGATCCAAGGAAGCAAGCCGTGTCGGGGACGCCTATTGAACAATGGGAACTAAGTTTGAGCCATGAGAGAAGAAGCATGTCTGAAAGATCAAGCTGTCGCCTCAACCTTCACCGCCGCCTTCCTCCGAACCTATCATGAGAAATAACAGAATAACCCACCTCCCCCTGATCTTGTGTAATGAGGACGGCCATCAGTGGATATATCGCCCAGCTTCTAGATCCACTTGACTATCTCTTGGACGAATCAAGCGTCTTTCCGCTTCCACTGTCAGGACCAATATACCAAAATGCTTGGCCTGCTCCATGTCAACAAGCTACCCATACTCGAAATCAAAACACCAATCAGAAGCCTACGTATGTGTGTGAAGCTTTAAGCTCAGAAAGGTGCGGGAAAACTGTCCGGGCACAAGGATTTCCAAACAAGGACGTCCTTGCAGACCAGCCCGTCCAAGAGTTAAATGTCAACATGTGGAAAGCTCAAGTTTTAGTCGTAAACGAGTACGCCAAGAAGACGATTTAGGTTTGCGGTTCGATACTGCCGCTGTTTTAGGCATCACCACGGCTGGGATCCCTCGTCGATCAAGCGAGCCTAACCCGAGCTTACCCGAAACGATCACAAACCCGATGAGCACGAACACGACGCGTCTCCCCCATTATATTCATGGAGTCTCCGACTATTGTCCAAGTCAACGCACATGGCGGCCACGCATTTGCTTCGCACGGATCTGTTATGCGCGCCATTGGGATCTGACAATCCGGATACATGTAACCGGCGACGTTACACCACGAGAAACAAAGTCCAGCGGGAGCGGAAATTGATACCGAAGCCTTTAAGCCACATTCCAAATTCTATTTAGCAACAGCTTCAGTCTCCCTCCTATGGCTGCCGAGTGGCTGGACTAGGACGGAGTTGCAGACGTCCTTGGCCCAATGAGCACCATCACAGTCGCCACGGCGAGAACAATCTCAGCCTTTCCGCCTAACCGCCAAGATGCACATTGACCCACAATTGGAATATGCACAGCATCGCGCTATCGTCTGCATTGCTGCAGAATGAGAGCGCGCAACGACGTCAACAAGACGGTGAGGTCTGCCAGCGCTCTCACTCATGACGCTATGATGATGCATGGGCCTGCTGCTGCTTATTGTGCACGGATCTTTGCAACAAGTTCTGGGTACTGCAGGAAAGGATCAGTCGGAGATGCAGATGTTTGAGAAGAAACAAGATACGACCATGAAACGCTGACGGGAGTGCCGATCGAGAAAGGACCACTTACCCAACGCTCGCCCACGTCCGGATGGCTCTTCACCCGATTCATTAAAGTTGCCTCGCCCAAGTGGCCCCATCGGCCTTTGACAAACGTGAATTCCACATCGTCTCGTCGCCATTTCCGAGCCTCGTCCCGCAGCGTCAGCACTTCCGCCGGCACCTCCATAGCCTCGAACTTGGCGTCGTAGCTTACTCCCTGGAAAAAGGGTACTGAATACCTCGCCCCTTCGCCTTTGCGTGGGCTAAGCACGCGATGAGTAGTAGAAGCGCATACACCATCCGTCAGGGCTTCCATCCCTTGGCCAATAGCTACGACCTATATATCCCAGTGTTGGATCAGCGATGACACCCAAAGCCGAAGGGTGCTGGATGGCCCTACCAGTGTGCCCTCGATGGGTTTGCAATCAACCCACTCGCCTCGGGCATTTTGGGCTTGCAGACCCGGCTGATTGCTTGCTTGTAGCAGGTACGAGGTCAACATGCTGTCTTTATGTGGTCCCACTCCCTGCCTTTTGGCCTCCCACATTTTCTTTTCCTCATCCGTCGCACCAGCTGGCAAATTGGGAATATCAACCTCGGGATACTTCACAATTTTGAGCTTGTGCTGTTGGTTCTCATCGAAGAAGTTCTCAAAGGCCGTGGGCGGCAGACCAATTGCCTCCGCGATCAAGGACGTGAACAGCGTTGAGATGTGTGACATGCGGCACATGTAGTCCTCGTAGATGGGCCTGAAGTCGGGCAGATATGTGGGTGAGGGCCATTGGTTTGGTGCAAGGAGATTATAATACAAGGGCGCGTCCGGGCTGGGAATCGGATGCGGGGTCGAGATGTCGAGTTGTTCGCGGTGGTCGAGGTTGAAGGCCGTGGTTTCGTTGTCGAGCTTGACGCACACGTCAGAAACCGCACAAATGCGCACCCCAAGGAGAGAAAGAAATATCGCTATGCAAGAAGGAAAACAAACGGAACACAAGAGGTGGGAAGGCGTAATGGCAGGAGCAGCAGCAGCAATTGATGAGCCATGTTTGTCTGTACGGTCTGATTCTGGTCTGGAGAAAATACCCGGGTTCCCTCCATGTTCTGTTTTTTGCTTTGTAGCGTTTCTGTTTAATTGGTTTGTCGTTTGGGCAGGTGGATTATCTGATGTTTTATGGGTCATGGGTGCAATTGTTTGTTTCCTCGTTGTTTCATTATTGTTGGTCCTGGCATTAATATCCTGTACGCCATACTTGCTGCATTGCATCGCATACTTACCTCGCATACCCCTGATGATATTCTTCTTATAGCAGTAGACATGTAAATATTTTTTGTTGCACAATTCAGATTGTTTTTAAACGCCTGTTCCCTGATGGTTGGTTTGCCTTTGGGTCTCCTGCCATGGCAGCCATCTTGGCGAGATGACTTCTGCTTCCTCCTCCACTTACCACACACACACACACTCTCTCTCTCTCTCTCTCTCTCTCTAAAAGACAAAAAGGCTTCAAACAAAACCAAAAAAATTTGACAAAAAATCAAAAACTCACCCTACTCCATCCTAGAAAACTTTTCTCGTTCTTCATCTCAATCCTCTCCTTCTCTTCATCGGGCAGTTCGAAGAAGGCTTTGCATTCTCGGATCACATCTTGCACTAACTGCTCTGGAATGCCCGTCTCGGATAGGTACAGGAAGCCTACATTGAGCAGAGCGTGTCGCAGCGACGCTAGAAACGCAGGTTTTGTGGCTGGCGATAAGGCATGTGACAGTGGGAGGACGGGCAAATGGGTAAAAGTCGGGTCTTGCATTTCGCCTTGAGGCTTGGAATGGTGGTGGCAAGGCCTTGAAAAAAAAAACAAGAAGAAGAAGATTGGATCTCGGAGTTTGTGGAGAGAGTTTCGCACGGACGTGACGGCGATGGTTTTTTTTCGGGCAATACCCTTTCCGTTTTTTTTTGGGTTTTCGGATGAAGGCGACGGCGGTGGTAGTTGGTATAGTGGTGGTGTGAGTGAGGCCAGGGACGCTGCTCTCGCCTTTTACTGAGTCGAGTCCTAATCGGGCGTGTGGCGTGTGCGGGCGTGAATCGCAATCATGGATGGTACCTTAGGGTGGGGCAATCGCATCACCGCCGCGGGCGGGCGTTGTTGCGGGTCGTTGCTCCCGCGTTGACAGACGCAGGACGCAAAACAAAAAAAAAGGTCGCAGCCAGCGGGGCTAGGGGCCCACAATCAGGGCTTCGGGATTTGTCGGCCTGGGGAGGCGGATTGTCCCCCAGGCGAGTTGAGTGAAGTGAGTGAGTGAGTGAGTGGCCGGAAGGACGTCGTTCAGTACCGCCGTATCCACAGCACTGCTAACCCCACGGCAGTGAGTTTGAGTCCCGTAACCAGCAGCAGCGCGATGGCTTCGACGAAAAACATATTTGCCCCCCTCTCTCTCTTTCCCAAAATCTCCCTTGAGTGGAACTCTCCTTTCGCGTGCAAAGTCGCAAGGTTCGGGCTGTGTGGAAAGTACAAAAACGCACCAAGGACCGAGAGGAGAGGTAGGGGGGCGAGAGGCAATGGAAGTTTGCTCAACGTCTCAACAGCGAGTGCCCCTCCAGCAAACTATAAATTATAGGCCCGACTGCCTTACCTTTGGGCGGCGCTGTAGACACGGATGGTCCCATCGACTCATTATTCAGTGTCTTCGAATCATCTGGCCCTGACATGTGCGCGTCGCCTCACACCCACAGGCACACATCTGGAGTTCCACCCAGGCCCAAGTGCATACACGTGCCTTTGCCGGATTAGTCGGGCTCTGCGCATCACATGGCCTGCACCTGCACACGCATTTCCCCCCCGCAAGCACATGACGCATCGAAATCGATATGAAATAAGCTGTCACGCTTGCAATTGAAAAGCTTCACTGTTGTGCAACCCGCGTCTCCTACCCTCCAATTATTCTCTTCCACTCTCGGAAGTGATTCCGCC
>JAAZQE010000096.1:0-53394 GCA_013620735.1 Clavariopsis aquatica
ATTAATTCCATCTGTATCTTACATAGCATTTCGGCCGGCAGTGACTCCGCCGCTTACAAGTAGCACTTAATTGCTAGTAGAAACAATTTTTACAAATGCGTTAAAGCCTAATAATTTAATAGTACTAATATAGTAGACAGGTTACTATATAATAGATCTCTATCTTTTTAATTATTAACTTCTTAATTTTACTATAAAGTGATAAATATGTAACAAAGTGAACTTGTTCTAGTCCTAGATAGTGATGGGTTCATTAAGCGAGGATGGATATCCATATCGCCTCCAATACAGTTCTGGCGAAGATCTTATTTAGACTAGCCTAGCTAATTAGGGGAAGGACCTGTTTAACGCTAGCTACTTACTAGAGGGCTCTATAGTTTTTAGTATCCTTTTGTACAAGACCTATAGGTGTAGATATAGATTTATCCTTGTATCCTTAACCCCCACGCACTCCCATATGCCTATTTAACATCGCAAAGGACCACGTGGCTTTTTGAAACACACTAATCTCTATTGTTAGAGCTCTAGTGGAATATAAAAAATATTGCTTGTGGGATGTACGAAGCTGTGTGGGGATTCCCTAAAATTCTAACTTAACACCCACTTTGCCAGGGTTCTGTCCTAAGCCCAAGCTCTAGGGGTGCAGTCTATTAAACATTCTATATGTGTATAGTATCTACATAGAAGAGTACCAGTCGGAAGAAAGGATAATAGTTGTTGTGCGACGCCTAACCGCTTTCGAAGAAATGACTAGCAGGGTTGACTCAGCATCTTACGCGTTCCTCTAGAACTAATTACACTTTTCCCTTTGGAAAACCAAGAGGGTATTCAAGTTGACGTGGATACTTTGCACATGATCTGTTAGGGATTAGAAAGCTAAAGATTACAAGTACGAAAGAAAAAATCATTCTATAAGTAGCTGCGATCACAGCAATTGCTTTTTTTTTGATTACTTCCTACTCCTTTTCTACCTTTCATGTTCTTTCTTAATCTCACAAATCAAATGATCAATATGACTATCTACAGTGGAACCTTTGGTCTCTTGATCTTTCTTTTGACTACCCAGATGACTTTAGCCCAGACTGGCTGCAATTCTACTGCTTTGAATACAACTGTCGGGTCATGGTCTGTTACTTCTACCGACACTATCTTTAGCATTGCCACATCCACCAACAGAGGCGTTTGCGATATTGCCCGATCGAATCGAATGAGTGATGCCACTCTCATAATAGCTGGTGAAAAGCTTATAGTTCCGGCTGAAGTCTGCAACCCTGACGACACCACATGCCTTATTCCCAACACAACACATACTGCGACATGCGTCAGCGGCGGCCTTCATACCTACAATACTAGATTGAATGACACCCTCGAAGCAATCGCTTTGAAATTCAGACTCAGCATCGACTCTATTTCCGCTGGTGCGATGGGCAATGACTCTACCTCAACGAACAAGATTCTCTCTACCGATCAGCAGCTTAAGATACCGCAATGCACCCTAAGTCAATGTATCGTGCAGCCGTACAAGTTTACATATGGAACATATCTTGACTTAGCGAATCAGTACAACACTACTGTTGGTCAGATTATGGCGTTTAATCCAACCTACAACTACAGTCATGAGGCGGATCCAAACGAAGGCCCTGTTATATCAATGCCAATGAACTGCACCAATCTGTTAAGCAATTTTACTGTAATTTCATAGTGATAATTAGAATAGATTAAGTCAGCACAAAGGTTCCAAACAGTACCTGTCTATATTCGCAAATTCCTGTATGTAAAAAGAACAGAGTGTGCATGAGAAAGAAGGGAACTTTGCGAAAGAACACAGAATTTCGGAAATCTAATAATCATAGCATTGGTATTTCAGGAGCGCACCAGCTTTAGCTTGTCATCCTCAGATTATTGATAGTATAGATAGTATGAGCATTAGAGGTCTGATATCTATTTGGAATTAAAAATTAGTCTACGACATACGATAACGTTTTTAACAGGCGGTGAGACAAAGTGCCGGAAATTACCCTACTTACTTGATTGATGTGTAAGTGAAACCAGAACCAGCGAATTGGCATTTGTCGAGATCCGAATTAGAATATCTTAAATCAATTCACACAACGAACAATGAAGCAAAACCACTTCAGTAACCTTACCTAGATGATGAATGGTTTAATCTTGACCAGTAGATATATCGAATCTATACTTAAGAACGTCTACGCATTGCAAAGCGCGATATTTCATATGAATCACACCACCTGTACAACATCAGCTCAAAGTCACCCCATCATCACATCAACGAACAATAGTAGATACAATAACCAGTGTACAAAATTAGGTCAAGAACGTGTGATACTATACAAATAACCGTCCCTCGCATTCGCCGTGTGTGGCACCTGAAGTGTGAACTGGTGAAAGAAGAGGGATGTAACCCTTGGCAGTTTTAGGCAAAACATCTCGCATTATCTTATAAGAACACTGGGGCTGAATGGATTTTACATACCCACTTCTCAACAAGGTAAAGGAGTAGATATTAATATGCATCTGATTGGTGATTTAAACTCGTACTAATATTCAATGTTACTCGAATGACAATACGAGACGATGAATGATACTCCGTATTCATCTAAAACGGTCGATCGAATCATCGCGTGGAGGAGATGAAGATCTTCTGAGAGAAGAGAGAAGGTCGTCTTAGTCGCAAGGTAATGATGAATATATAAACGATAGAAGTAGCGAGACTCTCGGTCGCCTTTCATCATTCTACCTCTGTAATCAAATTATCAGAAGTTGTAGACAAGTCAGTGAACCCCAAATTCATTTTTAAGCCGTGGCCTTTTGCTTATTTTTACTATAATAATGTTTTGCTAATATCCTGACACAGTCTTATCCACCTAAAATGCACTACTTCGCTTTTTGGTTTCTAGCCTTCCTTCCTACGCTAATCACCGCGGCCCCAGCGGAGGATACAACACTAGTATCATGCCAGCTTGGAGGAGATCTTGCCTGCAAAGCTTCGGTTTGTCTCATCCCCATAAACATACCGGCTCTTACATATTCAAGCTAACATTACCACATAATAGTGCTGGAACCGTAACGCATTATGCATTTGGAGCACCCAATACAACCCTCCAAGATAGTCAGCTTTTATTGCCCTCCCAGGAGATTTCAACCTACGCTTACGAAGAAACAGTATTTGTGTCTGCAATCCATAAGAAAGCAAAACTCAAAGACCTGCGTCGCAATGTGCTTTGGGGAGTTCTGGTTGTCCTAATGGTGAATTCGAGAATAGGGTGCAATATATTGAATTCTTAACTCCTTTCACTGCGTTGCTATGATCCACTGTGTGACCCCTCTCACCCTTCTTGAAAGCGTTTCGGCTTCTGACTCAATTTCTCAGCGCATCGTTGAGTAAAGTATGTCAAATGGCCCTGAGTGTTAGAGGACTGATTTCCTTCGTACATTCATTTTCCCAGTATCCTTAACGCCACCAGCAAAGGGATGGTATTTAGATGTACTACTCAGATTTAAACAGATCAAGTTTCGAAACCTTACTCACCATTTTTGAGGGCTTGAAAGCTGTCACTAGTATATTTTGCTTGAATAGAATTCTGAGGTACACTAAACGAGATATTATTCAATATTTGTCCCTTCACATAAGAATTGTGCTACCCAAAGGTGTGTGCTGAGCCTTAAAAACCTATCCTGAAGATCAACTTTGTTTGGTTTATATTACGCTACATGCACTCTCCTAACATATTTTTAACACTCCTTATCATAATATAAATATTTTCCTTTCGACATATTTAAATAACCTCAAAATATAAGAGAGTGTTTATGCATACGTTGGCAGCGTTATTTGGTAAGTTACTATACAAAAGCCAAATTCAATCTGACTAAATAGTCTCTCTACAGAAATAGAATATAGTATCACTCTCATCCGATCTTTTAAATTTCTTAGGGACTTTCTATAAGGTGTTCTGTAGATTGAATATTATTTAGAGCTAATAAACCAGTGGTATTACAATTTGCGGTGTCTGACAATCTCAATATTGCCTTGAACCCGATCCTTGACCAAATTTGTACTCATCCCAATGTTCTTCCAACCCCTCACCATACCCTTGACAAACAATTTGTTGAAAGAAACAATAGATTTCTGGATTCGGACGCCATCCCCCAATTCCTACTATATCAAGCTAGTTTCACACTTGAGTTAATCTGAATTTATGGTCAATGCCGATCGTGAGTAAAGAAAATATCATGCTAATCCACATGCAAGGTTCTGTATTAAGTGGTTTGTATGAAAGAATCTTCACTTTCGTAGCTTGACCACCGTCTACCTTCGGCCCTTCGGCTCTTGGCCGTTCGAAATACCAAGCCCCTGATGATGAAACTATATGAAACATGAGCAAGACCCATTTTGCGATGCGGTCTATTAGGTGTCGAAAAGAGATCAGGCCAGAACCGCGTTTCGCCCAGTTGGATACAAGCGTTAGTTGGCACAATGGCAAAATAGGGCCAGAAGACCGGTAATGAAGGTGTCTTTCGATGCAGGACAAAGAAAATTCAAAATTTCCACCCAGTGGTAGACAGATCGGTAGTCTTCTTCCATCATGGCCTCGACAAAAAAGAAGTTCAATCAAAAGGAAGCTCTAACCTGCACGCCAGATCACCTTACCCCAAACGACTATTACATGTCGGTCGATGTTTCATAGAGAGAGGAAAGAAATTGCAACATCAGAGTGGCATCATAGTAGGTTCTCTTGCTTAATATGTTGAAACAGTAGATTAGATAAATGCATTCGTAATGGAGGACTACAAGCGGCAGTGCTTGGTGATGTAATGTGGCACGGTCGAAAGTGGAGACGCTCGAAGGTCCTTTTAGGTGTTAGTTAGATTGTGTGTACACTCGATCTCTGTTATAAGAAAGCAACAGAAAAAAGGAGTGATGGCATAGCCCTCAGCATATTTCCGATAGTAATTTTCTGTTCAGCACCCGTCTATAATGCGACATGGAGATAATCCTCCTAGACGAAAGAAATGAATTCAATAGGAACCGGTTATATACTTCGGCTATACTATTTCGAAATATTCCTGTGGCGCAAACCGTACGTATTTTTGCAGAAGATAATCTCCCGACGTACTTGCTAAGATCGTCGATGTAGGGCACAATCCTGACAGTGCTCCAAGAGTAAAGGATTGATAAGTGCGACCTCGAGTTTTACAATTCACGTTGTATTCTCACATTATGTGCTAGTGTATATTGGCACTAAAGCTACAGTGTTATTCATTTCCCATTACAGTCATTGTCTGTTATGGTCATGGTATTGATACTATCAATAATCCAAATCAATCCGCGGGAGTGGCATCTGGAGCCGTTTTATTGATTCCACTCTCCTCTCCTTATCATCCTCTTCCTCATCATCCACTATCCTCGTATAATGATCGGTTTCCCCTCCATTAGTATCGAGGTAGTCCTGATATGGCCCACTAGTCTCCTCATCAATCCACTCACCCGTCTTCCCGTCCACAATCCGAACATTCCCTTTCGGGCACGCTCCCCAATACGTATCTTCAATAAAGTCTGTCCATTGAGGAGATAAACAATCTCTTACCAAAAGATCGAAACTCTCCAACTTCGAGAAATTGCGAATTCGGTAAACGTCGTGGTGGTAGAAAGATTCCGACAAATCCCACCCCTGTTCATCCACCAACTCAATCCTCAAATGCCTAATCTCATTTCTTTCCAAGAGACTTTCTTCTGATATTAGTCTACTTTCCATGTGTATAATATCGTAAGCAAAATTCGTCCAAATGTAGCGTGGAGAAGAGGAAATGATAAACGCTTTCCGGTAGTGGCAGTGTTTTCTAGATTCTCCACATACTCTGGTTACAGCCGGTACTGGTGTGGGAGACCAATACCCTTTATCACCATACCACAGTTTCCTCACTCTGAGAACTCGATCCTTTGTCGCAAATCCCCAAATCTTGATACGAAGTTCGAGGGGGAGGCGAGCGAAAGGATGGAAAGTTCCTACCGAGTTTTCAATCATTTCGCCTTTTTTGAGGGGGGATAATGAATGTTAAATAGATATAGAGAGTTTCTTTTTGGTTGGATCAATAGTCTTCAATTGGTTATGTTACTTTCCCAAGCTTGGTTATCTGGAAAAGCCAAGTAAGGTGAGGCAAAAGGGGGCAGTGCATGCTTTGTACATGGAAGGGCCCGAGAATATTTTAAGACTCCAAGGGCGATATGAGCCCACTATGCCAAGCCTGTGCGAACTTGACTTATTACTACCGGTAGCTGGCTGGACTTTTCTAATGGTTTCGTTAGTCATCGTTCTACTATACGTGTATTTTATCCATGGTTAACCAATGAACACATGTATCCTAGGTCAGGTATCTAAAATCTCATTTGATTCTTCACTCGCGCAAGCATTAAAATCCACAAATATAAAAATTAGAACCAATTGTAATGATTACTTTAATTTGAAATTCTGCACGATATGGTTGATTATAGTGACAACACGTAAATTTCTACAGTCTAATTTCCCATGAACATCTAGAAATTTCTCAAGTCATCAACTATGTTACGATCCTCCCCCCTCCCTTCTCACTCTCTTTGCGCAAAGATAATTTTTTTTAATGTACCAATTTTCCTAAATCCGTCTTCATTAACCTGCACCTATCCAACTCCCGGATCCTTATATTCCTCCTCCTCTCTGCGCCACCTCATTAAATAGCTTCCGTGCACCCCTCTAAGCAACTTTCAAAAACATTATCCAGGTTATCCACTACCTCAAAAATCCTCAACCTGATATTCATCATTTTGCTGTCGACATTGAGTTTGGTACGTGGATTGACAATGCCTACAATAGGAATGAACAGCAAGAAGGCCATTAGGATGTTGTTTTGGAGCTTTCTCACTTGAAATCGGTAGCATGGTGATGTCATTTACTCTGACAAACAGTAATATTTCTACTAGTAGTGCGCTTTCTTTGTATAAAGTAGCCATTTAGGTCAAAGGTAGGACTAAATAGGACTAGACTGTAGATTCTCCATGGTACGAATTGGTCTGCCGCGCGGCAAGTTCTCTCAGCTAATTGGCTGAAGAAGCGCCAACAGCCCAACCCCAATTTGTACTAATAAAACATCGCGAACTCTTCAACCACTTCATCGTCGCCAAATTCTCAACCCCGCCATACCATTACCTATGCTCCTCCTCACCTAAATCCAAACTACACATAGACAGTCCTACACTTGCACTCAAGTCAAACATCCAGAACGCACCTATCCACTGTATCTGTCTGTACACACTCCACTACGGACAGCACGTCACCTCCGACATGGCGCTCAACGCGTATCTAAACAGTAAGCCTATTCCTTAGTTTTCTTGTTC
The DNA here is from genome assembly GCA_013620735.1 of Clavariopsis aquatica. Taxonomy (NCBI): domain Eukaryota; kingdom Fungi; phylum Ascomycota; class Dothideomycetes; order Pleosporales; genus Clavariopsis; species Clavariopsis aquatica. Next base: position 7,391 of record JAAZQE010000096.1, read on the forward strand.
TCTATGCTTTTTTTCACAATCTCCGTTCTGCATTTCTGCTAGCACAAGCCAACATTTCATAAGAGAAAGTCTCCGTTCTGACCCTCGATGGGCGCACCATGGTCGGCACTCTCCTCTCCTGCGACCAGTCCATGAACCTCGTACTTCAAGAAGCCATAGAACGCATCATACGGCCAGCAGACGATGGTATACCGTCAGAAGAGGTACCCTTAGGTCTATATATCATACGGGGCGATAGTGTTGCGGTGGTGGGGAAAGTGGACGAAGAGCTTGATGGACGGATAACGTGGAGTAAGGTGCATGGAGAAGTTATCGGGACGACAAAGCATTAATTGTTAGGTCGTGAAATGCTCATAGATATGAAGAATATGGAACCAGGGCTGGGGTGTAGTGGGGCATATATATGTGCCATTTTCGGGGACACAGCGAGGGGATAGAGGATGATAGGAGATTATGAATGATTAAAATGGGAGCCGAGACGCAAGGAGGTGGCGATTTTGGAGTACAGGTGGATATGATACCCTGGAAGACTCAGCACTACGGATTCAATAGTATGTCGACTCACATCTTTCTCTGGGTCTCTTTCGGCTAATCCTCACGCTGTAATCCAATGCAGAATGCAGACAGACCGAATCATTCGTATTCAGAGTCTGAATTGGTTTAACGTTTCATGAATACGAAGCTTTCGTGAAGCCAAAGCAAGCAACATTTTCTGGCATCCACCCAATCAGGCTTGTAATCACGTTTGCTTGCGCCCTATACGACTTCCCAACCTAGCTTTCTTACTGTATCGACCTCCCTATCCCCACGCCCGTGCCTGCAACCAGTTTATGATCCGCGGGATTCGCCGCGGCCTCGTACATAACACTAACTGGCTCCTTGTTCAACTTCATAAAATCTCCCTTAAATGCCAGATAGGTAATCCTTGTGACATCATCCTCCCCCTCACTCCAATTATCTTCAAAGAACAACCCCAAGCTACGAGTGGTGTTGAAGTGTGCGCGCTTCACGGGTATCTCTTGGACTTCGGCAGTTTGTGAAATGGACAGGACTTGAGTGGGTGTAGTGTCGGATGCGGCTTCGAAGTCGAGCGTATCTGAGGGATTGGAGAAAACCTTTAGTGTCTTTGGGGAGCATGGAGTAGGCGTGGTACGGATCAGGATGGAGTGGAGTCGGACTTGGCCTGTGAATCTGATGATTTCTTTTCAACATTTGTCCTCTGTATAGATCTCAAAAGGAGGGTGCTTACGGGACGATCATAAGCAATTGCTCATCCGCACTACTCTTTAGTTCTGGCTCCAGCTGCATACGCTCAGCCCATGTCTTCTGGCATATTGCGCGTCCCGAGTTGGAGTCTTCCTCGTTGAGCGTCACGAGCTTGCTGAAATCGACTTGTTCATATAGGAGGTTTTGGAGTGCGGGTGTGATGTCGTCGGAGTGATCGTGGATGTGGTTGTGTGCGTCGGCGTGCTCTTCGTCATGCCCGTGATGGTGGTGGTGGTGATTTGACATTGGGGCAATGGGGCAGTTTGGCGGGGTAGTGGGGTAGCTTCGAACGGAGAACTTGGATGACGGAGAGGGAAGTAGGCAGTTGACGGTGAAAATTGGGAGCTACTGTGAAAAGAGCCAAGCAAGGGCTTGGTAGAAGGTAAAATCGGACCAGGTGCCTGTGGCAGTGGTAAGCGGTTGTATATGGGTATGCCGGGTTTGACGCGACGAACCGATGCCTAGACGAGTGGCTCACGCATCATCAGTCACATCGTGAGCACGTGGACACATAAAAACCTCGAATTGATGGCATTGGGACTGAGAAATAACGCTATAACTCATGCAGAAATCGAAAGAAAGTGTGCTACCCAAGGCGCGCCCTATCTAGTTCCAAGCAAGCAGTAACCACAACGCCTCGCTCTAGTTCCTGTATGCAAGTGTGAAATATAGCGAACCGGTTTCCACTACGCCAACATTGGCTCCGCAGCCTGCTCAGCGGCGCGTTCTCTTGCTCTTCGTTGCGCCCTATCCTTTGCCAATTGTTTCTTCTCTGCCTCGCTCAGTTCGATCTTAGCTTGTGGTGCGTCTGGCAGCTTCACCCTGGCGAGTTCGGCCTCGAGCGCCTCCAGCTCGTCTTCGACTTCGTCCTCGTCCTGGTTCGACATCTTGTTCGCAAGGAGCTCGCTGATTTCCTGTTGTCACAGCATGTATCAGGACACGTTCTTGGTCGCAAAAGTAATACATTGATCTCACCTGCTGGTATGCTCGCGCTTCTTCATTCTCGCCTAGCAGCTTCTCTACATTCTCGATGCCTCCCATCTCGCGATGAATCTCCTTCAGCACCGCGGTACCCTGTTGCAACCCGAATATGACATCTTTCTGCACGAGAGCAAACTCGACATCACTCGTCAGCACCTCCAGCTGCGCCAGTTGCCCGTCTGTCTTAGCCAGCAGGCTTTCCTGGTACTTCTTTCTCCGTAGCGCAAGCTTCGCCTTGTTCGCATCGCCCCGCTGCAAGCATTCCTTTGCGATTTCCTTCTCCCGGTTGGTGATGACGGTGATGCGCTTCTGGTACTGGTGCAGCTTGTCCCGTTGGTTCTTCATGTCCAGGATCGCCCTGCACTGATTAGCAGAAAACAAGAGAGGAAATTCACACAAGCGCACTTGTCCTGAGCGGAGATCTTGGTCGCGCTGTTCGAATTGCCCATGGTTGTGTGTGGAACAGCGCCATGAGCGACTGACGTTTGAGCGAAAGACGAGCCCGGCCAAAGTTGCGCCTTGATTCAGGTGCACGCTTGATAGCGCTCTAGAGCTAGACAGGCTAGGCTGGGCCCGTGCTATCGATAAGGCCTTGGCATTAAAAATTTAGGTTCATGGAATTCTTGACAACGACATGTGCACAAGCAGAACGACACCGTCTTTGACTTCTCGACCATACAACTAATACAACCAAAGCTTTGGTGAATCAAGTTGTATCCGCATACCAACGCCCCATGCGGCACAACGTGTAAAAGGACGCGATGGCATCCCGTGGACGGCCATCTCTTCAACAAGGCCTTGACCGAGAAGTATTTCAGATCGTAAGGAAATACCTAGACGACAAAAGTGAGTCGTCGTTAAAGGTCAAACCGCACATTATCCATGATTGGATCAAAAACTCCAACTCAAGCCTGAAGAGGCGGCCAAAGAAGCAGCTTGAAGATTCCATCGAGAGAGTATTGGCCGTAATTCAAGAAGACGAAAGCGGGGAGGACGAGATGGCTTCAATTGACGGCGATTTTGGAGAGACCGAGGAGCCTAAACCAAAGAAGCAGCGGCAGACGGTAGATATCATGAACAAACAAATAGCGGCTGGCTGGGCTCTTCAATCATCCGGTACAGCAACACCAACTGCTAATGGGACGGTAAAGACCGAAAAGCCCAAGGTAAAGATAAATAGCGAAACTAGGAAGCAAAAACGGGCCGAATGCAAGATTGATACCGCACCACCAACACACATCAGCTTGAGAGATGTGGGGGGCGTTGACAATGTAAAAGGCCAGCTCAAGGACCACCTCATCATGCCTCTGCTCAATCCTGAAGAGTATGTCAACCGGAAAATTCCGATCCCGCGCGGTATCCTTCTACACGGCCCTCCAGGATGTGGCAAGACCGTCATCTGCAGAGCATTCGCTGCAGAGCTCGGAGTGCCGTTCATCGAGATTCTTGGCCCTTCGGTTGTCTCTGGTATGTCGGGAGAATCTGAGAAGCAGATCAGAGAGCACTTCGAGCGGGCCAAGGAAGTTGCACCATGCCTCATTTTCATTGACGAAATCGATGTTATTGCACCAAAACGAGACAGTGCACAAAGCCAGATGGAGAAACGTATTGTGGCCCAATTGCTTATTTCCATGGATGGGCTAGCAATGGAAGCAAATGACGGAAAACCAGTAATTGTTCTAGCCGCTACAAATCGGCCAGATAGCATTGACCCTGCACTTCGAAGAGGTGGACGTTTTGACACAGAGATCAACATGGGCGTCCCTAACGAACCTATGCGAGAGAGCATCCTGAAGGCTCTCACCCGAGGTCCCGCTCTATCGGACGATGTTGACTTCAAGTCACTGGCAAAGATGACTGCGGGCTTCGTCGGTGCAGATTTACGAGATCTGGTGAGCAAAGCAGGAACCTGGTCCATGGATCAATACCGCGAAGCCCTAGAGAAACAAGCCGCCGAAACGGAAACTGAAATGGACATTGACCAAACCGCTGATATTGCTCCACCTTCAGATATGGATCGTTCAATCAGCCGCCTTGTCCAGCGAGTTCGGAACAAGGACATTGCACGACCACCAGGTTTCGAGGATACAGTTATTACCATGCAAGCCTTCAAAGCTGTGCTACCTACTATTATCCCCTCTTCCAAACGCGAAGGTTTCGCTACCGTGCCAGATACGACGTGGAGAGATGTTGGCGCCCTGGAATCCGTCCGTGATGAGCTTCAAATGGCCATCGTTGAACCAATCAGAAATCCCCAACGGTACAAAAAAGTCGGGATATCTGCTCCAACAGGCGTACTGCTCTGGGGCCCACCGGGTTGCGGTAAGACTCTGCTGGCTAAAGCTGTGGCTGCAGAGTCAAAGGCCAATTTTATCAGCGTGAAGGGGCCAGAGCTATTAAACAAAGTAAGTTACTATGCAAGCATGGAGCTAGCCCACACAGGGGTACTACGCATTCTTGCAGCGTTGCAAAATGACTATTATAGATCTCTATATCTTGCTTATAAATATTGCATTCTACAGACCAATGGCTAACCAATCCCAGTATGTCGGCGAATCTGAACGAGCCGTGCGCCAAGTCTTCATGCGTGCACGATCCTCAATCCCATGCGTGATATTCTTCGACGAGCTCGACGCCCTAGTCCCACGTCGCAGCTCTGATCTACACGAAGCCTCCGCACGCGTCGTAAATACACTACTTACAGAACTTGACGGCCTAAGTACTCGTGAAGGCATCTATCTCATTGCCGCCACTAACCGCCCAGAGATGATAGACGAAGCTATGCTACGCCCTGGTCGTTTAGAAACATTACTCTACGTCGAACTCCCCAAGCCTGAAGAGCGCGTCAAGATTCTAAGGGCATTAATACAGAAGGGCGGTGTTATGTCAACCGACTTGGCCGAAATTGGACGAAGAGACGATAGTGATGGATGTAAGAATTTTAGTGGTGCAGATTTAGAGAGTTTACTTAGGAAAGCCGGGCAACATGCGTTGAGGAGACAGTCAGATGTTGTGGAGCAATTGGATATTGAGGTGGCGGCTAAACATATCAAGCCCTCCGTAGGCGATATTCGAAAGTATGAGAAACTGAGGGAGCGGTTTGCAGCAGAGCTGTGGTCATGATAGGAGACGTCAAATGTCGTTGTGGATGGACATAATTTGTAGTAGTAAGTACTGTAATCGATGATTGGCACAATACTCACAGACATCTTATACGGCATTCATAACAGTGTTTTGGTAGAGTCTGTGGTCCCAAGTAAATGTAGAAATTCTAGCTCTCCTGGCTTCTCTTGTACCTTCTTTCACATTGGGGACATGAGCGAGCTACTGCTAGATATCAGCTGACTAGGAGAGTAGCGTAAAAATCTATTAAAAGAAAAAGAGTATGTAATCAATACTACAAACACCAGTGTGTCTCTGTGTACAAGGTTTGTTGGGTGGATGTATGGAATTGAGGTATATGATAGTTACGTGGGGTCGGGAGGATGATAATTTCAGGTTGGTTTAACATTCAGCCTAGCTTAGCCTGCAGTCTGCATCTCACTCTGGACTCATCACATTCTGGACTCATCTCATTTTGGTTTCATCTCATTTTAATCTCATCTCTTTTGGTCTCATCTCGTATTAGTCTAATCTCGCTCTGGTCCTACAAGTAGGTACCATTCCGCTAGTGTCAAACAAGTACAGGTGCCAACTACCCAGTCTAGGGTGACTGCATTGAAATAACCTATAACACGACCGGGCTTGATTAAGCCCTCAAGAACATGAGAACACGAGGATGGAAGCTCTACAACCCTCTGGCTTTTAGGAGCTTCTGCGGCGTGCTTGATGGTTCGCTGGAGGAGCGTGGGTGAGAGACTTGGATAGATAGGTATAAAGGTACGTGATTTCTGTTGAATAGACAGTTCTTCGTCTTCTCATATTAAAATTACTCCTCCATTCACGCATCCATCACGCTATTCGTTTTGTACTTCCAGGTCGTCCTTTCCTTTCCGTTAAAGGACAGCCAGTTAGAACGTCCAGTCACTTCTTTGATGTATGCTCATATTCGCACGCTACGTCCCTCATCAGGTCAACACAAACAGTATCCCTGTAAGTTCCCGCCTCGGCCATACATGGCAACGGCCTAGCACTCCTTCACAGAGAGATGCTCACACTAGCAGACCACACATTTTTACACACCTACCGAAAGTGACATTAACAACACGGTTAGGAACAAAGGCTAACCCTGCCAAGGATTCCCTTTATCACTAGCTTTATCCTTTACAGTGCCCTAACATTCTACTTCCAACACCCATACATAATTTGAAACTTTCCCAAAAAGGAAATTTGTTTTGTCCGGCATTCAGTCGAACTCCTCCACCTTGAACGGTCTCCGCCTAACGGTCCAGCACACTTTTATAACAGCAACTAGTGGAAACGTCAATCATGGCAATCCAATTCCTTAATCATTAGTCTCTCAAGCTATAACCGCTCCATCGTTCCATTAAATCTATGACATAATTCGTACTAAAATCGCAATATCAATCGACACATGCTCCATATTCTCTTACATCAGCCATACATTTCCTTGCCCCCAACTGCATCTCCTCTAAGTTGCAAAAAATCCCCAAAAGCTTTTGTCCCTTTAATACACCCAGTCTTATCTAGCCGTTCTATCATAAACCGCATATCGTTAACTGCTTGGCTACACTTCTCACAAATTTTCATCTCCCCACCACTGACAACCCTTGTCCTCTTTTCTGGATCCTTGCACAGTACCATTTTGAGTTCATGAGGGGTTATATTGATGCCAGGTGTCACATCAAATTCTGCCGAAATTCCGGGAAGGGAAGACATTGATGTGCGAGACTCGGTGGGGTTAGACACGCTACGTCGATTGTTGAGGGAGCTGGAGGTTGGTGTACGCTTGAGAGAAACGGAGAAGAATCGCTTCACAGAATTCGTTGTTGTGGAGCGATTGATGCCAGTATGAAGGTCTACTGGATTTGGAGAGAGTGGTGGAGATTTTTGGCCGCGGACGTCGAGGAGTGCTCGTTGGGCGAGGAAGCATAGTGTATATGGATCTATGGGGGAACCACCATAGTGCCCACAGCCGTTGTGTTGGGAGTAGTTTTTCCAGCACATTCTGCTACTTGATTTGGGGATGTCGCAAAGCCAGAATAGGGTACTCTTGTATGCCGATATGGGTCTTTGGTGCAGTAGCTTTGTCTTAAAACGGGTGTTCGTATGTCGTGCAGCAGAATGCAGGGGTCTGAAATGCAGGGCGCGATAGTGTACAAAAGTGCGGGATATAGTTGTTGGCTTCTAACATCTATGGTGAATGTATAACTCACGTGTTGGATGTCACACTCTTGCTTCACGGATGTGATGTTGCAACAATATTGAACGGGTGGCACGTCAGAGGTTTTCTTTGTTATTGTTTATGCGTAAGATAAGCGACTAGATCGTCACAAGGATGTGTGTTATTGGTCACGTGTGGGGCTAGAAGGAAAAGAAAATCGGACTTCAAATATTTCAAGAGTAAAGTATTGGTGTGCTTCGCGTGGCCAACGTTTAGAAAGGCTACATGCTCCTGTTCGGGTTAAATCATTCGTGGGACGGCGTGGGGGGAAAAGAAAGTTACTAGTACACGATGCACAGTTCTCATTATTAACATTGTTCCCCTCTTTATTTATAGAATACAAGGATGAAATGCTATCATCTTTGGATTTCTCATATTCATCAACGCTAAAATTTCCCACATTTTTAGGCGCAGATATCCAGTCTCCAACTTTAGTCTATTTCCTTCACCCCAGGCAAAACTTCTCCAAGACAAAAAGGTCGCGATCATGAGGAACATTGAGGGAAAGGATGGAAGGTAGAGACGCCTGATTCAATAATTTCATCTCATGGGATCGCAAATAAATCATGATGGGGAGTGTAACGATGAGGTTTCGGTGCCATTGGCGTGGCATTCAGCACGCAAAATTAAATACTTTCTTTATCCCCATTGATCCTCCTAGTCTACATTATATATCTCATGGAAGAGGAGTTTGGGCTTTCACAATCCAGGCCCCACGTTCCATCGTGTTGATGAGAATGTGCCCACTAGGAAATCCTCCAAAGGAGCTCCAAGAGCCAACGAACTCAATGGTGCCACCGCCTGTTCCATTATCGTCTGGACATGGGTTAGTATTTATCTTAAAACGTCATTTTATATTCTCTACAATACTTACTTTCGGGATAAATATCGAACCACCCAACCTCCTTCACTCCGGCGCCTGTTGGATCAGATGGAATACTGCTCAAATCGAGAATACTAAGGCCATCCCCATAGTTACTTTGGTAGCTATAATTGCCCCAGACATACTGATTGTGATCATTTGCTGTCCGCGGGCCCTGGTAGTATCCCGTTTGTTTTGGTTTCTCGAGGTTGGAAATGTCCCAGATAAATGTCACAGGTCGACCGTTCGCAGCAGGACCACGTTTATCACGCTCGTCGAGTTCGTCATCGAGGATCAAGTAGTTTTGCCATTCTTTGTTGGTTACCCAGCCTTGGTGTGTGTAGGATGCGCCTTCATATGAGGTAATAGATAGGACCTCAGGGAACTTCTTATCCGTTACATCATCTGCAGTTTCATTAGCTATCCCACCATAATTCAAGCAAAAGCAATTTCATCAACGTACAGACTGTCAAGGAATCTTCATTATACCCATAGCAAATCTCGTGTCCATTGTATTTCGTATGCGGACCTTTGTAGATCAAACACTGTGCATCGTGGACATATCCATCGCCAGATGCACAGCCAGGGGAGGAAGGATTGCTAGGGTCACTAAGATCAAGAAAGATGAGTCCAGAACGGCATGTGGAGTTTCTAGGGCGAGCGCCAACCACGTAAGCAAAACCGCTGTCGGGGTTGGTCACAACATTGTGTGCTCGGCCATCGGGGAGGTTGCCATAGAAGCCAGTTAGGTCGTTCTTGGGGTGGAATTTCACGGGCCCTTTCTTGTAGTCGATTGTGGTGAGCTAGATCGATACAAAGTCAGCATTCTAGTGACCCTACTTGACATTCGCGAATGGAACAGTGCTACTTGCCTTCTTGAGATCGAAGATCTGGATGTGATGGTTAAACGTCTCACTGCCAATGACAATATAATGCTACCGATACTGTGAGCTACAAGCAGACTCATATATTGGTTGCATCCCAAACGTACATTGAACAACCTGATTTCTCTCCATAGACTGGTAGGGGTCCCTTCGGTCTGTGGTAATCGTCCCAAGTACCGAAGCATCCCAGCAGTGGTGACCTATCCCCTTGTTAGTTGACGAAGGATTGCAACATGAAACGTGCGGATCTCGCCTCGGCAAAAGCTGCTCCATCGCTCTGAGCAATGATGGCAAACTCGCGGCCATCGTCGGCGACCCAACCCCACGAGGATGAGCCCTCGCCAGTGGTGCTGCCGAGATCACTGTGTGACAAGAAGTGGTGTAGATTAACCTGGAAATCATATTAGCTGAGTTGTGCAAAACAAAATTGTAAATTGGGTCTGGCAGAGCAAAAGACGAGTAAAATACATGCATTTTTGCAGCGGTAAAAGTTATTCGGCTCGTCGCGGAATGGAGTCGCCTTCCCATCCCTGCATTGCGCAAAATGAAGTTCTGGGTACTGAGTCCCAGCAGCTGTGTTGAAAATGCCTTCTGCCCTCATCTGGTCCCAGTGTGCTTCCTTCATCGACATGATGCGCTCATGCATCACACCGGAGTCGTATAGCTCTGCGGCTCGCACGGGGTCTTTTGGAATTTCCTTGGAGAAGGCAACGGCCGCAAGGCCTAGGGTGGTTGTTATGTACTTCATCATAGCGAGATGTCCGGTTGATGATGTTCCAGCACATATGGAGGGGAAAGACTCGCCTTTTAAGTCGAGTGCAATCTCTCAAAATGGCATGCAATCCCATGCCTTGAATTCACCCACGGTCAGCAGTCGGGTGTCTACCAGAACCGCACAGCTCGTGCATCTTACCATAACAGCATCCCTTGGCCTCTTCATCTGGAAGGTGGAATACCCGTCGACAACTCCCATTGGGCCGCAGGGGGGATGCCTAATGTCTGAGCTCGTCATTCCCAGGGTTGGATCTCTCCATGTTGGACGGTATTTATTCTCAATATACCTGGCTTGGCGGGGCGGACCAAGCCTCTCCATTCACCAGGTCAGAACCACTGTGAGGGGCAACTGCCGGCGTAAATGGCTATCAGCTTGGTTGTTCGTTGATAAGCATTTCCAGGAAAGTGGGACACATGCTTGTCCGTGATGTAGTAGAATTAACTGCAATGCCACATCGCCTCCTCTGGAGTAGAACGGGAAAGACAAGGGGGCGGGAGCAGTTGAGATTTGGATTTCGGTTCTGGTCAACTCGCGCTTACGAATACATTCCCAGTTCTTCGATCATGATGAGTATACTGGGGAGGGTAGGCTACTTTCGGAAGGTGATATAGCGATGCGCGAGGTGCCGAGACTATCGCAGTGCTATATATTAACAGAAATGCTTGACTTCACCAATGGGCTTGGGCACGCGCGCTCGGGCCGTCTCGGTTATTTTCTTGACAAGAGAAAAGTCGACGAAAGTGATGGCGATGGATCGAAGGATGAAGGAACTTGAAAGAACAAGAGATACCGGACTGCTCGTTCGCATGTTGGAAACGTGGATGTCTCTCTCAGGAGGTCTATATACAACATCTATTGTATATGTGGGTGGAAATTGGCGATCTGGGCGAAGGGAGGATGGGAGGAGATAGATGGAAGGGGGGAACATTTTATACAATACGTGAGGTTTGGAGAGGCCGAGCCGGGCCATCAGAGCGAGCATAGCACAGTAGCTGAGGCTGGGGGATGTTTTGTAAGATGATGTCTGGATCTAGACGCTAGAATCCTAGATTGTTCATATTCGCGACGAGATGGTGCTCTGCAGATCTGCGGAAGGGTTTGTGTGAGGGGCACACGGCAGCGGCCCGGCACGCGACGGAAGACAGACAATCAACGCAAGAAAAAAACCTCAACCGACGAGATATCGCAAGGGAGGCCTGCAGTCCGACTAAACACGATGCGAAGTCGATGGCGTAGCCTGTAATGGGGTCAGCGATGTCGGCGCGCTGTGGAGACGACTCCTCTCCCGCCAATCGCATCATCTTCATTACACCCTCGTGAAATATTCCCAGATGTGGATGCTAGTAAGAGCATCACCAAGGACATTACTAAGAAGACCGACAATACTCTTGTACTCGCCTCTGCTGCTGTCGTTGTCGTCGTCGTCGTCGTCGCTTCAAACGAGCCAGACTTCGCAAACACCATCCCTTGTGACCCTTGGACTCAAGAGCCATCTCCAGCCACCACCCGCCCTGTTCTCATCCTCGTCCACTCCAAGAAAAGAGATGGCATCTGCTAGTCAACCGAACACTGTGCCGACGGTGCGGGTCGAGGTTGCCGCGTTGTTCCAAGATGTCGAGCAGACATTTGCTGCCACCAAGCTTGGAGACACGCGTTGGTATATCCTGACCCTCGCTGCCCTCGTTGGGGGCACAGAACCAGAGATGGCCGATCAACTCTACCTATACATCATCAATAAGCCCGAACTTCAGCTGCCTAGCGCGCGGCAGGCATTAATACGTCGACTACGTGAGGTATTGGTAAAACTCGTTTGCATTATCGGTGTATGCAAGCCGCTCGAGGCGATTCTCGCCATCATGAAGGTCGAGAGAGAGGAGGACCGGGATTATAGCTTCAGCCGAAAGAATTGGCAGTGCGACCAAGAGAACCACGACAAGGGAATGGATTGGATGAGGAAAATTTACACCCACAACGTCGAGCCGACTCTGGATCTTTTCAAGGCGCACCAGGATTTTAGATGGATTTCTACTAACATCACGTACGGCTTGTACCTTTCAGATCGGCAGAATCTGGACGACTTGGATACTGAACTGGTTGTCCTTGTGGGCATCATGATCCAGAACCTAAGGTTGGAGACCCACTGGCACATTCGAGGGACAAGGCGCATTGGCGTATCAAAAGAAGACGTCGAGACTATTATGGACTGCGTCAGGAAGCTAGCAAAATTTATGGGCACCTCGCTGAACAAGATACCAACTGTGGAAGAGGTGGAAAAGGATGTATAGGCCCCGGTAGCACGCTACCATTAATGATGAGTGCAAGTGGCCTCAGACTTGGGGGTTGTCGGGAGGAAGAAGCCGGGCTACTGGAACACTGCTGCCGTCGCTTCCCTTGTTGGCCATGGGAAATAGTACAAGTCAGCACCATCTACTGCATCTACTACATCTCAAACATTGGTGCCGAGATAAAAAAAAATCGTTGACCCCAGTATTTCCTACAAGCACCTGGTATACAAACACACATGTTGACATGGGGTTTCTTGGGTATGAAAGCTTCTTGACAGAGATTCCAACTTGGTACTCGAATGCTGTATACAATAGCTCACACCCAAACTCATATCTAAGTGTGATTTTATAATTATCAAAGCACTCGTGGTCGATGTCGATCTCATCTTCATGGATGTTGTAAACTCGCTCCTCTCATACTAACCTTTTCCACCCAACAGCCCGATGGTCCACGCAGCGCTGTTCGAGCAATTTAGAGATTCACAACAGAAGGTTTTTGTTTTCCCGGGGTGAAATCGGGGGAATAAACTTTCTGTTTTGGTGCTGGACATTTCCCATTGTCCTGCTTGATGGAACAAGTTGGAAAATACAACACAGCACAGACACGTGGGATAAATGCGGGACGCGTACGCTGCTCTGAACAATGAATGGGCGAGAGGAATATTTCGGACATTACCAACAGCATATTAATCAATCTAGCTTTTCTGGTGATGACGTGGTAGTGGGGTAATATAATCGTGGTGTAAGTTTGAGGTTTAAATTGTGCAATGCCACTCTCTAAAATAACCGCGTTCGTACACCAAGGGTGATTTTGTACAATAACAAATTTGGGTCAAGGCAGGGTATTGAAGGTCTATGAAAAAACGGAACCGTGAAGCTGCACAAGTACAGCGGAGGTATTCATAGGGTTTGGAGAACTAATCTAGTACGGCAGTTTAAATAATCCCCTCAGACCCTAATGTTTATAATACAGAGTGAGCTGTGTGCCTCCACGAACTACGTGGGACGTTTTTACGTCTTCTTATCTCGCACAAATCTCCTCTCGATTCGGGCTGCGTCTTCAACGATCGAAAAGCCCAAGGTCCTTAGTTTTCGTCTGGAAACCCCTTTTCTTGAGGGTTGGTTCCTTATCGGCCTTGTGTTGTTGTTATTGTGGGAAGCCTCTCACCGTGGGGCATGGCTATGTGTGTGATCTTGTGATCTGTGGCTGAAGCGGGTTCGCTACATTGCTCTTGTTTCGGTCCAGCGTGTGCGCCACACGGCGTACCTGATGCGACTGCGCCTCACGAGAGATGCTGTGTACTTGCAACGTAGTAATTAGTGTAGACGTACTGTGTAAAGCAAGGGTAATACAGTAGGCTGAATTACTGCCCTACGCACGCATACCAGGCCATACAATCCAACGGTAGGAGGCCCCGCCAGCCCTTGCATCCTACTGGATTGCCCACCTCCTGCGGCCGTAAGAGGCCAGAGTGAATTCAACGTACGCTAAGGGGCGCGGTGGGATCTTTGGCCGACTCGGGTCCAGCACAAGCCAATCACGTCCAATCGGGCCTCGCTAGTGTCGCATCATCTCGTAACCGTCGACATGAAACTGGCCGGCTCGCGGTTTTCTCGTCTTTCTTCAAGGCCCCCAACCTCAACCCTCTGTGCAACGAGTGCGATTGCTCCTCGCGCCCGATCTCTTCGTGCGCATTGACATGAGATAGCCCGACTCCACATCCAGATCCCCCCGCCTCCATCTGTTGGATTTTGATAAATATCGCCCATCATGGCCCACTTGGACATTATTCTCATCACCCACCAACCTTACCAACCCTACCAACCCTTCCAATCGCATCTCCACCTATCAGATTCCATCCCATAATTCAGCCAATCAGCCAACACCCATAACCAACAACTACAACTGCCATTCTCAACTATCAACTTCAACCAACAAGAATGTCTACCACAAGAATCCGCAAGGCCGTCGTGGCGAGCTTCGGCGACTACACCCACGTCAACATTGTCAAGGCTGAGATTGCCGCCCCAGTTGCCAAAGAAGTCCAGGTCAAAGTCCTGTATGCCGGTATGGGCGGCGCAGACATCACAATGCGTATGGGCACCTATCCTATGCAGAAGAAAGCTCCTCTCACTCTTGGATACTGCCTGGTTGGTCGGGTCCACGTCAATGGCCCTGGGTGTTCCAAGTTCAAACCCGGAGACATGGTCGCTTGTCTCTCCATTTACGATGGCCAAGCTGACCTCGCCAACCTCCCCGAAAAGTTTCTCATCCCAGTCCCCGATGGCCTAGACCTGAAGCAAGCTGTCCCCATGGTACTTGACTGGAACACCGCCTACGGAATGGTGAACCGGTGTGCAAAGGTCTCCAAGGGCCAGCGCGTTTTTGTCCACGGGCTCAGTGGCGCTGTCGGATACGCAACCCTCAAGTTTTGCCAACTCAACGGCGCAGAGGTCTATGGCACTGCGTCCGAATCAAACCATGCTGCTCTGCGGGAAGCTGGTGCAGTTCCTTTCGTCTACTCCAACAAAGATTGGATCATGGGCATGAATGCAATTGGTGGCGCTCATGTTGTCTTTGATGCACTAGGTTTTGAGTCCTGGGACGAGAGCTTTTCCATCCTCGCCCCCGAGGGGGGCCATCTCGTCGGTTACGGAGGAAACTTGAATATGCTGAACGGGGGAGAGACAAGGAGTGTTGCTCCGGCAGTTGTAAAGCTGTTGGCGAGGAATCTAGTGCCCTTCTGCAAGAACAAGACCTCATTTTTCTACATCGACCGTACCAGCAAGGATTTTGAACCCGAGACGAAGGCTTGCTTTGCGCTTGTTCTCGAAGGAAAGATCACGGCCTCTATCAAGCAGACCATAACCATGGACGAGATTCCAGAAGCGCATCGAACATGGACGCAGAGCAAGGGTGTGGGATCTGTGGTTGTTAAGATTCAGGATGATGTCGCCGCGTAAGAGATTTCGGAAATTACGATTAGATGGTTAGTTGGTCGGTAGCGGATACCCATTTTGAATTTGCCTTTTTCTATTTGTCGATATTGGGTATTAGGTATTGGCCCTGGCCTTAGGTTTATATCCAACACATGTATTGTTATTCGTATCTAATATTCTCTTCGTGCCCACTGCTCTCACCTAGGTGATAATCATTGTAGAAGAATCATGTGAAACATGGATCGAAAAGGTAGTGGAATTGCATGTTGGTATTGACTCGTCGCAGTCTCTCCCAGAAGAATGGGGCGAGTCAGTTTCGCATATAGGTGGCAGCACCGTTATTAACGATTCATCACTATCGACTCGATCTTCACGTCATGTTCGGATATTTCAAGTCAGCAAAATTGCATAGTCCAACGCATTTTCATAATAACCCGATATTCAACATCTAACACAAAGATAAAATTAGTACGTCAATAACCGCTATTACTGATACACAGGAAACATGAAACCATCAGACGAGAATCGAATGGTGTAGCAAATGGCTTGAGTCATTCTAAAATTCCATATACATCGAGTCGACCGTTGCGAGTCGCTCACGTTCTCACACTTCTTATCTTGGCGGTCTACTATCACCGCCCCCTCCTCCACATCTAGACCAAGTTTCTGGGCGTTCCCGTACAAATACACACCAATTAGTGCCCTTTCCGATGACAGTCCATGTCTATCCAATCATCTCTATATGTAAGTCATGGTAACCCGAACTTATCCACTTAGTCAAGTCAGTTCCCTCCACAGATACCTACCTACCAGTCAAGTAGAATGGGAAAAGCTTTACATATTATACCACAAACTGTAGTTGGATTCTGCACCTATATTTCTTATATACAAAGCCATGTATTTAGCCCATACATCTCCCCTCCCATCATACTGCATACCCTAACTCCACTTCCAACACCCTTGGCGCATATACCAAGAACATCGGCGCCCAGGCTTCATTCCATTCTCGGTCAAGCACCGTGGGGCCCCGGATTTCCGCTACCCAGAGAGTGGAAACAGACATGGAGACGGCAGTTCCGTGCATGCATCGCTCGTCCAGAATCGGGAGTACTAAAAGCAGAGTTGTCGCCCATAATCTGGTACGACGACATTGTTTCTTGTATGCAAGTATCGAAGGAATTCTACCATGGCAACTATGCTCCAATCCAAGGATGATGTTGCTCAAATCGAAAAGACATTTACCAATTCGTCCTCACAAGCTGGAGATGCACCAATCGAGCCAGATTGGACACCTGAGGAGGAGAAGGCTGTGATGTATGTTGTATCTTCTCTCATATAAAACACATTGTCTAACAGAATAACAGCCGCAAAGCAGACTGGCGTGTCTTCCCCATGCTATGTGTAGTCTTTGGACTTTCTCTTTTGGACAGAACCAACATCTCAGCCGCATATATTGCAGGTCTGGCAAAGGATCTGAGACTTGATATTGGAGCACGGTATAACATTGCTTTGTTGATATTCTTCATCGGTATGTGACACAACCAAATGTTGTTTTATTCCAACTTACAAAGGTTATCATACTTATTCATGTTTAAAGGGTACGCAATATTTGAACTTCCGTCCAATTTCATTATTCGTCGTCTCGGTGCCAGATACTGGCTCACATTTCTCATCATATCGTGGGGTGCGTGTGTACTGGGCATGGGGTTTGTGCACAGCTGGAAGACTCTCACTGTCCTTCGAGCATTGTTGGGTATCTTTGAGGCAGGCTGTAAGTGAATTTCTTTTCTCTCTAAAAAGATTATAGCAATTGATCAAAAGGAAGTGTTCCCAGGTGCCGTTTACATTATCGGATCATGGTATCGGCAGTATGAGACTGCGAAACGGGTCTCCATATTTTATATGGCCTCTCTGCTGTCTTCTGGATTCGGACCAATTGTACGTCTCTCCCTATTCTCTACACATGAAAGCCTTCTCATCTCAACAGTTTGCATATGCGCTCTCTTTAATTCGCGTCGGGGATGGGATGTATAGAAGAGGCTGGCGCTGGATATGGTAAGCTCTTCCAGAAACAAACACAAAAGGTTTCTCTACATACTAGTGACAACTGGCTAACTAAATTTTAGTAAGGCTTTTCTCTTCTCAAGATTCTCACACCAGTTTGTCTTTAGTGATTTGTATGCCGTATTGGAAACATTAGCCTGTACTAATCCGCTCCTCACACTTAGTCATCATTGAAGGTACTGCCACCATCGTAGCTGGCTTTATCGCCCCATTTTTCCTTATCGAATGTAGGTTCTGGCCCTTTCACTGAAACTGTTTCCCACTAAAAGTCTACAGTCCCCGAGAAAGTCAAATTCCTCACCCCACGTCAGAAGCACATTGCTATAACTCGTGTCAGTCTTGAAAAACAGGATGGCGATCTCGAGCACCCGACACTTATGCAGACATTTTCCATGTTGTTAGACTGGAAGATTGGTGTCTAGTACATTCCCCTTCCTCGCACGAACCGCCGATGAACTAATTGTTCCAGCTCTATCCAGTACTTTGTAGCTGCCTCCAGTGTCTACTCCTTAGCCTTTTTCCAGCCCATAATCCTGCGGCAAGGCATGGGTTTCTCCTACGCATTATCTCAAATCCTCTCCTCGCCGCCATACCTCTTTGCCATCATAGCTTCCTTATCTTTGGCCTGGATCTCGGACAAGATAAAGATGCGCTGGCCCATTCTAATCACTCAATCCGTCACCGCCATCGTTGGCCTCCTCATAATTCTCTACACTAAACCCCCCGGTGTTCGTTACTTTGGGCTCTTCCTTGCAACTTTCGGCACGCAAGCAAATGTCCCAGCTAGTTTGGCCTATGGACAGAATCAGACAGCAAGAGTGCGAAAGAGGGGCGTTGTAGCAGCCGCAATGATCAGTGTCGGTGCTGCAGGTGGCATTACTGGTAGTACAATTTTTATGAGTAAGGACGCACCATTGTATTTGCCAGGAATGTGGGCTACGATTAGCATGCAGTGTCTGTATTCGATCGTCACATTTTGTATGAGTATGTATTTGAGGCGGCAGAATCGGTTGGCAGATGAGGGGAAGAGACCCGCGTTAGAGGGCGTAGAAGGGTTTAGGTATGCGCCGTGAACAGTGTCAAGGCGGGCTGCGGCACCACTTGTGCATAGTGAGCATTCAGCACGGTAATTGTGAATTGTTCACTTCGACCTCTTATGACCAACATATCACTACTATTCTTCACATCCATACTTCATTCTAATCATTTGACTCCACCTGAATCTAACCGCGATAATCCAGAAGCAGCGCTTCTGATATCTACCTTCTTATACTTTCTAACGGGGCTGAACTGGAGCAGGTTTGTCCAAAAACGGAGCTAACTACCTCTGCTAATGGGTTTTAAGAAATCACGAGCTAATTGAGAACGAGACTGTTGGGATACCGTAATTTGTAATATGCTCCACTTTCCACCTTTTTATACATAATATTTACATCGAATAACAAAAATATGTACAGTGTGAAACCTACGACGAAAGAAAAGATCGTCAAGATGCGGAAGTAATGAATCCACCCTTCTATGAGCACTCTTCTAATAGCTATTGTACAGCGAACGGAACGAACCGGGTATATAACATGCGCGACCACCCACCAGCTCATGCTAATTACATAATACATGATGATGTCGAATTGCTGAAATGCAGGGATCTAAACAAAGGAAAGATGCAAGGAATGATGAAAAATGGGATGAATCATGAAAGGGAGGTTCCAGTTTGCCGTCATCATGACAATATAGGAGTACTGCAGGGTGTCCTCTGTCTCTGCCTCTTCTCTCCTTTTGTTGGCGAATTTAATTGGATCAACTTCGTGAAGGCGCCTTCTTGTGCCTCCTGCTCGCCCTCAGAGTCTTCCTCATCAAGCAGCGTATACACGCGTCCCCGCCCAACCATAGTGTACCCAATAGGCTTCGGGCTTGGCTGACTGAAGAAACCAGCACCCAACCTCGGACTGTAAAGCTTCTTCTCCAAGTCGTGCCATATATCGTGGGTTGTGTATGCGTGATTCAGTGAGCTGCGAGTCTTCCACGCGTTGTCGCCGAGGAGTTCATGAAGCAATACTGTGGCGGCAATGATGGTAGGGAAGCACCATAGGCAGGCTGCGAAAAGCGCAAGCCAGGGATCGATGGAGTACACCCACCAGAGTGCGAGCGAAAGAACGGTGTATGAAATGTGCGGGAGGAGAAAGTTGAAGCGCCATTGGCGGTGTAGGACGAGGAAACGGTATGCGCAGTAAAGGATAGCGACCTTTGCGAGGTGGAGCGTGATGGTTGAGGGGTTTGATATGAATTCCGGAAGCGGATCGACGATATTGGCGAGAAAGTGGATGATCTTGTATATCAATTAATATCTCCATTCAAACCAACGATGAAATGCAAGGAGAGAAGTCATACCGCGTTCGCACTATCGATAGCTCTATTTGCACCCTCGGGATGGTCTTCCAACCAAGAACCAAGCAGAGTCGCATCGACTTCTTTGAAATCAGCCTGGAATCTTGGATCGTACCCTGGGATGGAGATAGTGAGCGTACTGCGAAGTTCCTGCAATCTAGCGCCTGCATAAACCAGGGAAATAAAAAACAACACGCCAGCCCAAAACAGATCCACGAAGATGTTACTCCTGTTCTCCCTAGTGAAGACCCCCGGGCCCTTGCCGGACAAGGTGACCTTGAGCGCAAAGATGGTCTCGTCGAAGAGGTTCGGCTCGCGTTTTGTGTTTGTGTTCGCCATCACGCGGTCGAGCACGGGATCGAAGAGTGATATCATAGGCATGGCGGACTGTAGGAGCGAGCTTGAAGTACAAGTGCTGTGGGTGCGTGAAATAGGGCAATTCTCATGTACCCCCAGGTCTTATACGCTGGCTTGAACTATTCTTCGAAGGATGGCCGACGGGCATCAATCGGCTTTACATGGCGGCGACGGACGTTGTTGCTGAGCCTCTGGGGGGCGGCTCTGCACCCTCGCCCTGCCGCCTTACAACATGGATAAAGTTAGTTCAGCCCGCATGCCCCGCAGATGCGATCGTATGCCATCACGAGGCCGTTTCACAATGCAAAGCAGAGGCTATGGCATCAGTTTCTTCCCTACAAATCGTGTGGTGGTGAGGTGACCATCGTATTCGGCCTAAAAGAGAGGAGTCAAGCGAGTGGAACGTAGGACGCTGATTGGCTGCAGGCCTCGGGATTCTACAAAAAGACCCGAAGTCCGCAACACTTCGGCCCGAGCGGCTTGGTGGAGGAATCTCCAAATAGGAACTCTTCGTGCGAGATGGTACAGTAGCTCGGGCATGTATACTAGTAGTCTAGGGTGTGGTAGTCCAGGGTGTGGTATGCGGCACAGGGAGGCTCAAAGAATATGAAACAATAAAGACGTTGTGATGTCCAAGCCATGGCAAAGGAAAAGTGCCTTGTTCCCATCAGCAATCACGTGCCCCTCGCTTCAACCCGTATTTGTAGAGCTTCGCAAAAGCTGCCCCGCAACAGCGTCCGTCTTTCGGAGACACAAAGCCCTCCCCGCTTTGCGTGGGGGAAGGCAAGTATGCCGAGCCAGCATGCGATGATCAGCCTGCACATGACCGCCGTGAATTTGGTACAAAGGCGCGAAACCTCTGCAAAAATGAGTATTTCAACTTTCTTCTACTCTAGACGCGCAGGCAAAAGCCACTGCTATCTCGAGTCTCAATTGCGATCAGACACGTGCGTTCACTGTCCTTGCAGCGGTCGTAACTCCTTGAACCAATCATGAGTGCACAGATCAACCGTCAGCCCTCCCACTTGCGCGTCGAACCAGGCTCCGTTGATCTTCCATTGGGCAAGTATCCTGCTTCTTCCACATCATCCTCCGTAGATGCTCAGGCTGTTGCATTTGACATAATCGGTACCCTTTGCATTGCACTCGCTGCCAAAGACTATGCGGCCATCTCCAGCCTCTTCATCGAGCATGACAGCTACTGGCGCGACCACCTAGCTCTGGGATGGGACCTGCGGACTCTAAAAGGACGTGCAACCATCGCAGAGTACGTGAAAGCCAGTAAAACACCTCCCACGAAGATCGAGATTGACGCCGAGACGGACTTTAAGAAGCCTAAATTTGGCCCCATTGATGCGTGGGGCGACGTTAAGGGGATCGTATTCTTCATCTCGTTTGAGACTGATAGTGGGAGGGGGAAGGGCGTGGTGACATTGGCGGAGGAGAATGGGAAATGGCTGATTTTCACAATATCAACGACATTGATGGAGTTGAAGGGGTTCGAGGAGCCGGTGGGGAAAAGAAGGACAAGAGGTGTAGAACACGGTGGGAATCCCGAGAGGAAGAATTGGAGGGAAACACGAGAAGCAGATGCCGAGTTCGAGGGCAGCGAGCCCATCGTTCTGGTAATTGGTATGTCTACTTCTCGAATCTGAAGCTTAACGACCGGGTCGCTAAGCAGTACCTAGGAGCTGGCCAGGGCGGTCTCGCCGTCGCTGCACGCCTCAAAATGCTCCACATCCCCACATTGATGATTGATCTCAATGAACGCGTGGGGGACAATTGGCGTAAACGGTACCACCAGCTCGTCCTTCACGACCCAGTCTGGTACGACCATATGCCATACATGCCCTTCCCAGCGCACTGGCCCGTCTTCACGCCAAAGGACAAACTTGCCGAGTTCTTCGAAGCCTACGTCAAGCTGCTTGAACTCAATGTTTGGACTTCCACAGCCCTAACATCGACGTCCTGGGACGAGGAGAAAAAAGTATGGACCGTGACTATCGAGCGTAAGAATCTCAACGGGACTACACAAACTCGAACACTGCATCCAAAACATATTGTTCAAGCCACCGGCCACTCTGGAAAGAAAAACTTCCCCTCTATCCCGGGCATGTCCTCGTTCACTGGTACTCGCCTCTGCCACAGCTCCGAGTTTCCCGGTGCCACCCTAAATGCTACTCGCAAGAAGGCCGTTGTAGTAGGATGCTGCAACTCTGGCCACGACATTGCACAGGACTTCTATGAAAAGGGGTACGATATAACGATTGTCCAGCGCAGCACAACATGTGTAGTCTCGTCCACATCAATTACCAACATCGGACTCAAGGGATTATATGACGAAGACGGGCCGTCACTCGAAGATGCAGATCTCTTCACTTGGGGAATCCCATCGACACTGTTCAAGTCGCAGCAAGTCAAGTTGACCAAGGCACAGAATGAAGCCGATAAGCAGATTCTCGATGGGCTGCGAAAAGTTGGGTTTGCACTAGACAACGGCCCGGATGATGCGGGCCTGGTAGTGAAATACTTCCAGCGTGGCGGCGGATACTACATCGATGTCGGGGCGTCTCAACTCATTATCGATGGCAAGATCAAGATCAAGCAAGGACAAGAGATTGCTGAAGTGCTGCCCAACGGGTTGAAATTCGCGGACGGATCGATGCTAGAGGCCGATGAGATTGTTTTCGCGACTGGGTACCAGAATATGCGGACACAGGCGCGCATCATCTTTGGAGACGAAGTTGCAGACAGAGTCGGGGATGTGTGGGGTTTCAATGAGGAGGGCGAGTTTAGAACTATTTGGCAGAAGAGTGGACATCCCGGTTTGTGGTTCATGGGAGGAAACCTGGCTCTCTCCAGATATTTTTCGAGGCTCCTCGCGCTGCAGATCAAGGCCTTGGAAGAGAGTATTGTTGGATAAGGAATATCCCGAGGCACTATTGTCACACTAGCTAGGGTTAAAGATATAAGAACCTTGACAGGGTGAAGCATATGCGGGCCTATGAACAAAAGATAGCAAAACTCTAGCATGGCTGTGTCAAGAAAAAACGTTTAGTGATCAGACTATTGTAAAAGACCCCATGCAAAGTTGAATATCATCTCAAAGGCAAGAATCTTGAGAGAGGTAAATAACATCGATTTACGCTAAGCTTCTTATTTTGCTTCCTTCAATAGTGCGTCCGCCACTGCATCTGTCTGACCAATACTTCCGCTCCCCCCTACCTCTTTAAGTTCACCTGTAGTTCCCACAGCAGCTCCATCTTTTCCTTCAGCAGCCTTCTTCAGCTTCTCTGTATCCTCTGTTTTGATGTCTTTGACCTTAGCATCCTCGTCGTCGCTGTCGCCTAGGCTAAAAGGGTCGTGGTCATCAGGTTCTGGATGAGGAGCGACCGATGTCAAGGGCTGCCATTTTTTGCCTCCAGTTTTGCCTGGTGGATTCGAGGCTTGGTTATTAGGGGATGGGTTGCGGTATAGCGCGTCGGCTTCATCGGCAGGGTTGCTTTGGGGTGGTGCGACAGGAGTTGGATTGAAGAGATTGGGGTTTGCGAGAGGACGGTTGGGCCTTGAGTGCCCGGCTACACAGGTATCATCAGCGCTTGCTCTTCTGTTGCTATGGGTTTAAACGAACCTTCATCATCCCTCAGCTCCAAGGCTTCAAAATCATCACCAAGCACACGGTTGTCGGTATCGTATCGCTCCCGGTCAGCAGACCGGCGCTGCTCTGCCGATTTCCGTGCACCATATAACTGGTCCGAGTAAGAGGGGCCATAATCCTTCCGGCGGGGTGCTTGCGGTGCCGTGGGATTCCCATATTCATCGTATGCTTCATCCTCACCATCGATCTTCTTGCGGAAGTTGGTGATCCACTCGTTGACTTTGGTCTGGGTCTCGCGGAATCCCTGCTCGATGTTCTTCTTGATGATTGGGAGATCATCTACAAGAATTAGTTATGAGTACACACCGTGCACAAATGGAAGAGTGCAAGTACCATCAAAGAAGCTATGCTCCTTGTCGTAAAGCTCATTCGGCCTCAGGCCTGTTTCCTGTCGTCTCTGTTGCATGCGAGGGTCGGTCCTTCCACGCGCACCAGGTGGCTGAGTAAAGCCGCTCTGGTAGTGTTCTGCGAGCTGGCGAGCGTAGATGGCGTCTGCCTCGACTTGGTTACGTGGTTGCACTGGACGTGGTGGCTGCGGTGGTGGAGTCTCATCTTCCTGAAAATTGGGATCCGACATGCCTGTTACTAATTAGCGATTTGTATATCCAATGTTGCCTGTGCATCTGTACTCAGAAGCGCATTGAATGCAGGCTCCACCTTTCCCCCACTAGCGACCAGCACTGCCTTGACGATCTTCGCATCGATGCCCGGGAAGGCCTCGATTAGTGTGTTCTCGGCCTGCTGTTGTGGGCTCATCGGACGTGGCGGCTTTGCTGGTGGGATCTCGGTTGCGTTCTCTGAGAAGCGGACGCCTGGTTTGGGGGACTTGGATGGGGGCGGCGGAGAAATAGCGTTGTCGTGAGCCAGTGTATGTGCCGATGCCTCGTTGTCGTCGTCAAAGTCGAGCTCCCGCGCTGTGGTAGGGGATTCGGCGCCTGTGGTGGTGCCTACTTTTGCTGGCTTGAGAGGGTCAGTTGGTTCATGAGTCCGGCGGGGTGGAGGGGAGAGTTGTGGCGGGGGGATGTACCTTCTCGGCAGGTGGTTTTTCGGACATGACGAAAGGTGTCGAGGGCGTGAATAGGGTACAGTAGTAGTTATGTTCACACGAGAGAGAAACAGTGGCAGTTCATGTGAATGTAGCGGTGGCTGCAGCGCGGGTGATGCGCATGAGGTGTGGCTTGGTGGGACGTTTCATGCGAGCAATGACGAAGCTGCTTGCCGAGAGCGGCCTAGCGTACTTTCATCTCGCACGTGCTCAGGTCTTCACCCTCCAGCGCTGTCGCAGCTACAATCCACCACCTACAAGAAGGCTCGATTATTGCATCAAATTTCCATGTCTGTTCCGATTTCTTAAAATCTTTATTCCTTCTAGATGAACTTCATTATCCTCCACATCCACGGCGGTAGTCCACATCTTTGGCCGTAATATGCTCATGATATATATGATATATATATGCGGTGCTTCAAAATTGCAATAATATTTCCCATCCTATTCTCTATGCACTGGACGTAGAGCGAATGGCACTCGCTCGAATCAAATCGCTATTGGGATATCGTCTTCTTTTATATGTCACTAGTGCAACCTCACACATTACTCCCTGCGATTATTAGGACAACCCGACGGCCATTTGCCACTCCAACAACAAATATATTTCCTAGAGACCCCCTGCTAAGCTAGTTCAGCCTGTCAAATCTCGACTTGGTTCTGCTGAAACCAATTATGTACCCCTCTCAGCTTCAAGCTTTGATATGGTGAGCCTACTGCACCATTCGCAATTTCCTGGAGTCTTGTCGCTGATATACTGACCCCCTCAGCTGAGGTTGTTCTGGTGAGCACTCACAAGAAGATCTGTAGGGCTCCTCTCAACCCTCGAGGTTGGGCAACTGCAGAATTCACAAATAATGAGTTCATAGCCCAGCTAAGGAGCCATCTCCGTATAATGGCCATGTTCCATATCCACAATTCACTTAACCAATCAAGAACATCACCCAAAACTTCGATCGCATCAACGGACCAATGCCATGGTTCCGTATACCCTAGGTCAAAGAGGGCTTAGCGTAGAGACCTGTCGCAGCTATGCAACCGCCCACTAGCTCCAGCCTGCTTGCTTAAACGTCGTCCGCTTGAAGAGAATACCGGTAACCTTGTATCAATGTATTACAAGGTCTTTTTTGCATTGGTTTAGACAAAACTAAAAGAGATATTCATCTACTCCAAGTTCTTCGTGCCCCACTGCAACAGCACGATCCATCTTTTGAAACTGCATTGAATTTAATTCTGCTAGATTGACTCACAGGTACACGGAGGAGCGAAGAAGTTATATAAATTTTTAAATGATTCAGTTTGCTTGGTTTTGGTTAGATGTGTGGCAAGAGAGTGAATATTGGTTGGACATAAAGTCCTGGCAAGGTGCACAGTACTCCTGTGTAAGGCTGCCTCCACCTTTGCGAGACCAATAATGATCCTTTCTAATTACACATGAATGTAATAGATACAACCCTACGCGAGATTAGGTTCTTTCGGCCTTCTAGTTGTGCGTCAACATTGCCCTTCAGTTTCGCCTAAAGCATGAACAAGCACCTCACCCACTACAGGATTTGGATATAGAATTTTTCATCTTTGCTTGCACATAAAATCCCCTCATATACTTAAAATATTCGCCGCTTCACTGCGCCACCAATATGTGGCTGTATTGGAGGGCGCCTCTAGCTTTTCAGCCTTAGGTCCCGTCGTGCGAACCTTTCAGCTCGTGTTAAACTTTGTGATGGGTTAATAAGAGGCTTCTACCTCTTGTTCCAAAAGGATTCACAGTTTAAATCTCTTCTAGCCTACACTGTGGCACAACAAAGAATCTATATGGAACATAGCCCAACCTGGACCCTACATACAAGTTTGTTGCACTGGTTGCGATCTTTTAGGGGAATACTGACGTCCCACAGTGTCATCCCCATCACACCTTCAATTATCTTTATTGGTGATTCTCTGGATATTCGTGACACCATCTCATCAATTTACCCACTACGCCGAGGACTCATGTACAATCATAGGCGACTCGGATGTCTATGGTATCGGGATTCGCGTCAGCTACTACCTATCGTTTTTCGCAACGACCATTGCGCTTGGCGCCGGAAAGAAAAAGGTTATCAAGGATTGCATGAAAGGCTTGATCGTCATTATGCTGGCCATATTAATTGCCCTTATTCGCAACACGGTCATGGGGAGCTTTGCCATATTCGAGTGGCTTATCACTTTTCCTTTAGTTCTCACACCTGGTTTGTGTATCATTACCTTTTTACTCAGCTATGAGAACGCCGTAATTTGTGGTTGCTTCGGGATAATCTACTCGGTATTCTGTTTCATCCAGCCCTGGTTATACTGGACACGGAGACTTCAAGGGCTCGATCCGGCCTGCAACCCAAA
The DNA here is from genome assembly GCA_013620735.1 of Clavariopsis aquatica. Taxonomy (NCBI): domain Eukaryota; kingdom Fungi; phylum Ascomycota; class Dothideomycetes; order Pleosporales; genus Clavariopsis; species Clavariopsis aquatica. The sequence continues at coordinate 34,613 of JAAZQE010000096.1, forward strand.
ATACTTCATCTACGTTTTCATTGATCTTTATAACCCAAGATTGATCAGGTTCTTCAAAGTCATGTCCATAATTTCTTGTCTCGGTGGTGTAGGCATAGCGGGAGTTTCTGTATTTTACATCCTTCGGGGTTCATTCAGCTCGGATAGAGAACTTAGAGAAATGGACGACAATGTCCGAGGTGGGTTATACAGGCTTCCTGAAAATGTCAACCTCGACCCGGAAATGACTGCAAAAGTTCAGAAGACGGTTCGTACCATTGCCAGTATCGTGTTTCTATTCAGCGGCATGAATATCATTGTGTTCACGGAGAAAATGCTGGTTGCGAACAACGTGGATCTATCAGACGCAGGCTTCGAAAGCACAAGCCAGTTAATTCCTTTTCTAGTGGGGCTATTCAATCTCGTCTCAACTGTATATGGCTCGATCAAGCATAAGGAGTAATTCTAAACAATTGGGTTGTGTATGCAAACTTTTATATTAGCTGTCTCGGACACTTGTAGAAGCATTTGTAGCCGATACAATCACCATGGAAGTTTTCTTTGTTTTTTGCCTAAAGGCAGAACACAAGTTCTTTGCAGGAGCCTGCAAGAAGGCATTGAGTGCTATCCGGGTCGATGTCTATCGTCACAGTCTCGTTGATTAGAAAGGGGCTTAGGTAATAATCTTATCCGGCCACCAGTTACGGCTCGCGTTTGTGCATCACACAGCCTTCCCGCCAGCCAGGACAGATTGAGGAAATAAAGGCTTATTCTCCATCGGCCGAACGTTGGCAGAGAAAGTCGGGGGTCTGGAGGGACGATCGGAGGTACCCGTGTGTCGAGCCTCTCTACGGCCAGGCCCCCTACAAGGACATGTCTTGTCTCGACTACACCAGGCTAGTGCCCACGCCACCGACAGGATAAGGCGTCTTGGCAGGCGTTAACACACTGGGCGGAGTTGTTCTTCAGTAGATTAAAGGTCTAAGATCCTGCTTCATCGAGGGTAGGCTGAGGACTTGGGTGGGATCGCCAGGGCACGTGGGACGACGTCTGGCGAGACATTTCACAGCCTAGGGGGCCGAGAGACATGGGCGCGTTTGCGATCGCCAGCTGCAAGCTGCCTGATTTCCCCTGGCTGGCAGATGTACGCCAGGCGACTGGCTGCCCTCGGCCGGCCGTTGATGAGATGAGGGCTTGGCACATTCCTTGGCGCTGTTTTACCTGGTCCGCCACCCGCTCCGCCCCTTAGCTCCCATCCTCCATCTGATGATACTCCAGCATCAGGGCCAGCATCCATCTGCGATAACCGAGTTCCTTTTGCTGGCTGCCTGGGTCAATCCAAACACATGGACCCAATCATGCAACAATCCTGCCCTTCTTCGGCATGTCTTGCTTCAGTCCATGCTGACAGGCTTCCAGTCACGACCCACACCGTCCTGGATCTTCTCTCGAGCCACTGACAGCCACACTATGCGCTGCCCCCAGAGACCTGCCCATTTCAGCGTCTTGGCCCTCGAAGCCTCTCGACGTCCCGCTTCGCCCAATTTCATTCACTCCTTCTGCATTCAGCATGCTCTCCATGCTGTGCTAGGCTGAGTTCCAGCTCCTAGGATGAGGGTGATGGACAAGTAGGCAACGCACCCCGACAGGCTATCCAGAAAACATATATATACCGGTCAGATCGTGCACCATGCTGTCCAGATCATATCATCCCAGATCACCTTCAATCCCTATTCCCCGGTCCCCGCCCCTAGTCTACCATGCTTCACTTCACTGCACTGGCCCTTGCCTTCGGGGCTCTGGTCCCCGGCATTGTTGCCCATCCGGCCAATGAGCCCCGTACCGGACCCAACTTCGGTTGCAGAGTCAAGCCTTCGGCAGACTTCCTTGCTGTGTCTGAGTCTATGGCTGCTGCCGAAGCGAACACGACGTCTACGGACGAATTCTCCATTCAAGCTACCATCACCGTTCAGACGTACTTCCACGTGATCGCAAAGTCGACGGCTGCATCTGGAGGTTACATCCCCCAGAGCCAGCTCACACAGCAATTGGCTGTCATGAACAGCAACTACGGTAAACTTTGGACCTTTCTATCGTCTCAGCAACGAATATCGGTACTTTGGATGCTAATACAAGACAGCCCCCCATGGTATCCAATTCAACCTCGTCTCCACAGACTACACAGTCAATAGTAACTGGGCCTCGGACGGTGCTGAACTTGCCATGAAGAAAGCGCTACGCAAAGGCACCTACTCAGCCCTAAACATCTACTTCCAATATTACATCGGCGGTGACTTCGGATATTGCTACTATCCGACTTCGGTCACTAGCGGGTCCAACGCCTTTTACACGGACGGTTGCTCCATTTTGTACACCACTGTTCCTGGGGGATCCGCAACTAACTTTAACCTCGGCAAAACTGTTACCCACGAGGTGGGTCACTGGTTTGGGCTTGCACACACCTTTGAAGGCGGATGCACTGGAGCTGGTGACAATATTGCCGATACGCCTGCACAAGCTAGCAGCTCGACTGGATGTCCGGTTGGACGTGATTCTTGCCCAAATGCTGCAGGCATTGATCCCATCCATAACTACATGGATTACTCTTATGAGTGAGTTGTCCTATATTCAAATTTGATGGATCAAAGCTAACCAAGATGTAGTTCTTGCTACGAAGAATTCACTCCTAACCAGCAGACACGGATGATAAACATGTGGAACACATACCGCGGTTAGAGGATACCTGTTTGATAACGGGATGTTGTAATGAGGTTGATTACTGTTTATATACGAAGTTATACCAAGAATGTAAATTTCATATCACACACTTTTCATCTACGAAAATGAACCGCTTAACCTATACACAGTATTTTCATACTTGCTAGGCCTTTACATACGCAGTTGGTATGTTCTACCTCTTTCAATCGGAACTCTTTACTTAATTTGATAATTAAATAACTAATCCTAATCATAGGCATTTGCTGTTTTTCTAGTATTTTTGGAGGTTAATTCTGCATAGTAAGCCCTTCCCACTCTTGCCTTTGAGCAAATAACATCCTTTGTTCCTTTCCGCTCAGGCAAGAACTAACCAACCCTTCACAGCGGCAACATCGGACTTTCCCTTGGTCATCCAGATGTAAACACCTCTCTGACTGGCCAATTTACCACATTCAGCAAACTTGTAACCTGTGCCATAATGATCCGTGGCCGTCACCGCGGCCTGCCCTACCAACTCAATTGTGCCATCTTACTCCCAAACGAAGAGCTGGGCGACGAAGGGGAAACTAATCCTGAAGAAGAAGATCTGATGGGGACGGAAATGCGGCCATATAGAGATTAGGATGAAGGGAGAGCACCGGTTGAGGGATCCTAGGTGCTAGTGTGGTTTAGCCGCATTCTGTATAGACTGCTTAGAGGTGATCTGCTCGTAGTCTTTCAATTTCTTCTAGTAAATTGCTCTAAATACATGTTTTACTTGCATACTATCTTTAATAATCTGTAGCTAAAAACCAATCATTCTATTACGTCTTTCGACCGTAGCATGAACAGGCTGTCGTCGGCACCGAAAAAATAAACTTGATCCTCGCTGTCTCCCACCACCTCCCACCCGACAGTTCCGATCCTAGTTAAAAAGCAAGGTATGCGTGCATCTTCCTCAGATAATCTTCATACTACACCTGCATTTACGCAAGACTTCCTAACGTACCTTCGAGGTCTTCTTTCTGTTTGGTTTTCAGCTCATCGGGATCGAGACCTATTATGCACAATGCCTCAAAGTCCTATAACCATAGCCCCCACAACGATGGCACCTACAGTACTACCGCCGGCCATCACAATTATTCTCTCTCCAGCACTCTTTGCAGTGGACTTGGGCATTGAACCCGATGTTGCTGATGCAGTAGCAACAGCAACCGTGGCCGCAGTCAAAGTTGGTTTGGTAGTTGCTGCCGAACTTACCCCACCAACTGGGAGACCAGCTTTAGAGCAGAAGTCAATTCCCCATTGGATTGCGGCTAGATTGTAGAATTAGTAAATATTGCAATGGTAAAAGAAAACAACACAGTCAAGAATGTAGGGTAGTTAGGGCAATTAAGAATAATGTTTAGTCTAGGTACATACCATTAGCGTCATCCTTACTACAAACATAGTTAACTACATTCTTATATTGTGACCAGAGGCCAGCAGCTTTGCAGATGCATTTGAAGTCGTCCATCAGACAGCTTCCACTTAGAGTCGTACCGGCGGCCTGTGTTTGCTACAAATTTCACGTTCAGCTAGTGTCTTTATTTATAGGATAAAGGAGGAGGATAGATAAAGACATACTGCACAATCTGGCAATCCAGGGAAATATGTTTCTGCCGCCACGACAGACAGGACTGACACGAGAGAGATATATCTGGTGAAATGCATCTTTGATAGAGCTTTAGGTGAGGAGAGAAGAAGTGATATTAAAATTTATAGGAAGATTGAGTTGCGTAGTAAGGATGCTTTGCTATTTCGATCAATAAGAGAGCGATTGATTATATATTTATATATATATATACATATATCTTGCTTCTGCTGAAGAGGCTAATTTATGCGACAAATTTCAATAAATGGCTGACCATCATGTGCACCTCCACACCAAACACAAGCGAACACCAATTTCCACCTAAATTTCAACACTAAATATCTCCACGACTATAGCAGGTATTAAGGCAGTTCTTGAAACATTGGAATCGCTGAAAGTGGGAGAAGACTTTTGATATTCAGAACATACCAAACAGTTTGACTGCCCCTGGTCAACCCTGTCGGAGTATGGCTTTAACAAGCGCGTGCAACTGCACTCGCGAATACCGTTAGCTGATTACTCAACAACGCGTAAGAGCGGCAACTTATACAGTACATGGAAGCCTTGTGTACACTTGAACTAACTCCTTCCAGGCCTATGATACGAAATGTCGTAGCTTCAGATAGCCTAGGAACCAGTTGTCCAAAACTGGACTGATCGCTTCGTCATGCGCCGCAGGATCAGCCTTATTTTACACTAGGCAACTGGCCTTAATCGCAACCGCTTTAAAGCGGACTCCGCTTTTAAGTATAGCCTCTACTTTGAGTTTTTTAAACGTAAAATCAAATAATACAACATCGACAGCTAGCATATATACAATATAGATAGGAAAGGCTTCTTGATTAGTGTGTTATCAAAGGTTAAGAGGGTGTCATCTAAAGAGCTCTACGAGAACAGAAAAATGAAGAATATTATGTCGGATAGTAACCGAGATCTCGTCAAAGTAGCCCTACCAAAGATTCCGTCTCACGCATCAACTAGAGGCCATACGGGGACGGGAGAAGAGGAGGGCGATCTCCTCTCCTCTATTTACTCAGCAATGAAGGGAGTAAACAGCAACGTGGAACTGATCATAGAACTAGCGGTGGTCAAGACTCAACTTGCGGAGGCCAAAGCACAACTGGCAAAGATGGCGGTAATCGCATGCAATAGTTCGGGATGAGGCTGAGTCCCACAGCAATCTTACGCCTCAGTTCTCACAAGATCAAGTGACATGTCGTTCCAGCCAGCCAACCGGTTATGACAACAGCACCACTTGGTCAGTTGTACTGCACAGCTGACGCGTCTAGAGCAGAGAAAGACAAAAGCAACTTACAACCAGGAGCGATTAGCAAGGCAATCAAAGAAGACATCCGGACAACGGAAGGGGGAGCATTGGCGTTGCGTCGCGTGATCAAGGACTCCAGGAACTATGATCGCATTCCGGCAACGTGCAAAGATAAAGCCGAACTTCAAAAAGTCAAAAAAGCAGCGGAGAAGACCGCGGTGAAGGGTTTCAGGGTATTACGGGATCAACTGTAACCGGTGAAGGTTGACAATGCCAACCGAACAACTATTCTCGATCAGGATGGAAATATTCGGCTAGGTACCGGTGAAGTTCTAGGGAAAGAGAACGATGTTAACCTAGCCAAGATCGAGTGGCTCAGTAGGAAGGTCACCGGTAAGGCCTACGGTTCAATGGTAGTGTATTTCATAAAAAGCAGCGACGCCGTACGACTATTGCAAGATTAATACTTTCATATCGCAGGAGAATCAGCCTACGCTAGGGTTTTCGAGGCTATAGGTGTCAGGAGATAGCGCACAAGGCGTACACACGGAAGCAACCGCAATTCTTTGCCAAGTGTGCCCAAGTAAGGCACTATCATAGTGAATGTCAAGCGGTAATACCCAAGTATGTCTTGTGCGGGGGACCACACGAATCGCTCAGCGGGAACTGCAGAACACAACACAGTTCTTGGGATGCATAAGATTCTCCAGATACTTCAAGTGAATGTCCGGAAGCAGCGAGAAGTGCAACATAGTTTAATGAATGGCGAACAACTGAAGAATTTTGGGGTGTTAGCCATATCCGAGCCATATGCAAGGATCATTGATGGCACTCTGGTGGCAGTCCCTATTGGACACCTAAACTGGAGCAAGATGGTATCTACGCTCCAACGAGGGGAGAGGTGGGGCAATCTCAACCCAGATTATCCCAGTAATGCCGTTTTCATGGCTATGCGAGAATGGAAGACAATAGTATTATCTCATTTAATTGTAAGATTGAATACCCATTTCCCATAGGCTGTCCTTCGTGTGATATGGAGTAAATACACTCTAAATCCTAAATTTTCTTCACTAATTAATATACTCAGGTAAATATAAAGATCAAAATAGGGTTCAACTTCGAATAAACTGAGGTCCTTAGAAAGGCTAGGAAGATCATGTGCTTATGGCTTTCTTCGTTTTGTATTATGGGATTCTTTCGTGGAGATTTGCTTAGATTCAATCTTCCTAGCCATTCTTCATTACTCTTCGTTTCAAATCTTTAATTCTCTTTTGGAATACCTTCGTTGACCTTTCTGAGGGCCTTACTTGGTGCATTTTATCATCCACTCACTAGGTGAACCACATATTCGCAACCCCCATCAATGAGTGCACGCCTCTGTTGCATTTCCCTACCCCCGATATTCTAGCAAATAGACACTTGTGCAAACCAGGGCGACCATGGTAGGCCTTGAAAACAAGGATTGCTTGTTTGCGGAACAGTTGGCGTCTCTTTGGAGAGGGAGCTATTGGAATACATGGTCTACCTTGAGCTGAGAGCTGGAAATGTCCCTTTGGTGAGCTGTCACATCGATTCAGCTCCACATTTATTTTAGCTCTTCCCTCCACCTGGGCGGCACTCGGTACGGCCGACCGGCGAGGCTAACATGAGCTCCTACGCCCCGCACCCGCACCAAAGGAACGCCTTCGTCTCTTTTCCCCAGCAGCGTTGCTGAGGTTGCAGAATTGCGGGAAAATTGATCACCTGTGAGCTTTTAGTTGTTCGTGGCGAGTAATTGTCCCACCTTGCACACTTTAGGACACGGGAAATTCGTGGCTGCCTCTCCCTACCATTGCTCTCCGTGCCGAATTTTATGTGATCCAATGCCAATATTCCTTGAATCATGCGCCCCATTGTTACATGTACTTTATATGCTCGTTATTCTACGCCTACGCCTACCACTTCGAACAAGTACCCCCTGCTTCCCCCTCGCCCTCGAAACGGAATTTCCATTTCTCAGCCATGTCTTATTCTTTTACAGAGCTTATTGTTGGAGAAATATGAGATCATGTACCAAGAGTTCTAGGATTATCCAGCGTTCTACATATAGTTGTTCGTAGGAACGGAATTCCATTTACGATCCGAATGATTTGGCATAACCCTGGCATACGTGCATAAACATGCTCGCATATGTCACAGAGGTTGCAGAGGTCATGGCCACTAGGTGCCTACCAGCTTATTGGTGAACCCTTCCGTTAGCCCGCGGATATGGAATATAGCCTAGTTTGGTCAAGAACAATTCCAAAGCCTCGGAGAGCAAAATATGTATTGCACTCGAGACGTCGTTAAGTGCATTTAACACTCGTTTTCACAAAATTAAAGAATAAGAAATTCAAACTAGGAAAGTGAAAGATAAGTTTTGGGACCCGGCATTTCATATGGCTAGAGAACCTTAAGCGAAAGGAGACACTGTATCAGCCGCTAATGGTCAACTGTTAATTCTTCTAATACTGCGCTTGTGGGAAAAAGGAATATATCGGAGCTGTTCACTAAGATAGAGTTAGAAAAGAATGGGATATGTGTGATGTTTATTTTGATATGGCGCAAACGTTCGATATCTTGGGGTGAGAGAGTATGTTCTTTGGCCGTAGCATGGGGCGCAACATGGACTGATAGTTGTGGACGGAGTATTGGGATATGTATTCTGATTGAGCAATGCGATTTTAGAGCAACTGAATGGGCGATATGATCATGTGATGTGTCCTGAAAGAATATCTTGTACTAGGTTAATGCCTCATTTTTACACTACATCTCTATACCACATTACAAGTTAACATCAGCTGCCTGTAAGATCGTATCCCTCAAAATGGACCCCATCATGTGCGCTAGATGAAACATTCCTCGCATGAGTTGTGCTATGGCAAACCCCGCTTGGACCACAAGTGCGCCACAATGCCTGATTCAGCTTCAAAAGTCTAGAGGATTTGCGCAGGGACAGAGGATCTGCATCGGATTCGCATCGCCGACTTCAGACATCATAAAACGGTACTCCAACAGCCAATCGCCGCTTCCCGGGACAATGTATCCTGACCTTGAGTGTTGAACGCTCTATAGAAATTTTCCTGCATGTGAGCGCGAATAGGAACTGAATCCAACCAAGCCACTCTAGCATCTAGACTGATGCTAGCACAGGAAAATACCGTGGGAACAGCCTGATAAATCATGTGGTAACATCGTAGCGTCCCTTCCATCCTTAGGGCCTTCAGAACTACCAGTATGAACAACTAGAGAAACTCGTCGATGAGAGCACCCGGTTTGCACAGTTCAACAGTAGACCATGAAGTTCACAAGGCTGCGTCTAGAAGCACGGGAAGGCTTATAAATTTCCTCTTGCTCATTATTCGACCTACATTGTTCCATATTCGTGGTAAGTTTCGGCATGAGTTCGCGATCATTATATTCAAAATTTCACGACATCTGATTCGCAGTACTTGTCCTCCGATTGTTCACGGGCCGCTGCCTAAACATCGGAATTTGACGGAAATCGGACTGGTTTGAGATTCAGTTTTGACTTCGGCCCGTTCTTGTCAAGTCGAATACTTGACTAGCTAGGGCCTCACAGCTGCAAATCATATCCGCCCTCACACTTGGCGGCGCGCGTACCACACGAATCGAAAGAGATCATCGAAAAACACACGACTCAGATAGGGGCCCTTTCTCTACGACCGATTGTCAGCCAGAGATCTGGGCCTCTATGCTGTTCCGCCGTGCCGAGCCACAGGCCGTCTCCGTCCTGGTGCTAGCTAACTAGTATCACTCCTATACAGGTTTTATCGTACGACACTTGCAGTCTCCACGTTCCGCTTCACTTCCCCAGTCAAACGCGTTGCCATAATCGGAACATAGCGCAACCTTTAGGACAGAGGGAGGCGTAAGAGTAGCAGTTACGGGTGATCGGCCTGCCGTATTGGCCCGCCACAGGGGAAATCCTCCGCATCTGCAAGAATATCACCTGAATGGGAACTCTGTTGAACGAATAAACGGGTATGCAAACGTACGCCTTTCCGGGGATCATTTAGTAAATCGACCAGGGATCCCAAATATCTGTCACATCAATGTGGTTTCGTGTGTGACTTCCAGCTAATAACAGTCCGGGATGTTCTGTCCCAGACGAACAAACTTTTCGAAGATGCCCGTGCGAGCAAGACGGGCTCGATTTCTTTGAGGCTCCTGAACAGAGTTATGGTAGTAAAAGCACGAAGAAAGTTCGGACGGGTGTCCATCACCACTCTTCACTATCACTTGTCTTTCTTTCTTCTTTCCTTCTGCCCTGCGTCCATTACAGTAGGCTGGTGACGTCACCTAATCACCTCAGTCTCTACATTCTAGAGGCATCAACGAAGTCCAGTCGCACACGATGACTGACGAGTTTAACCCTGACCCCTCATTCGTGGCATGGGGACCTTTTATTCCCAAAACGTACAAGAATGAACAGATTACCCTCGCCGATATCATCATAGCCTCTACTGTCTGGGGAATAACCTGCATGGCCATTATCCTTGCCATCTATCTTGCATACGGACAAACAAAAGCATCTCGGTCACCACTTAGGAGCACATACGTTTGGTTGATATGGCTGGAACTATTAGTGTCATTCCTCATGGGTCTCGAGTGCTACCTGCACCTTCTGAAGTATATCAAGCCCAGTAAGTCGATGAAGCGTGATCGTCATCCATATATTATGCTAATGGCTCACAGGCTTTGCCTTCTACTTTACCATCTGTAAGTTGGGAGTGGTGCACAGATATATGTTGACTTGTAGATCCTAACAACCGATGATAGTGTTTTGGTGGTGTATTCAGGTCCAACTTCTTCTTCAGATTATTATCAACCGTATTCGCGTCATCGTCCCCGATCGTCGTCGCTCGAAGCATATCATGATTGGAACTGCCGTTATCGTGACTGCGATAAACATCAGCGTGTTTAATATCTGGATTCCTGCACGGTTGCAGACGAATCATGGGTAAGTTGTACCTTACACCCCCTCCCACTACACGGTCGGTAGGAACGTTACATATGGCTACATTTATGTACTCACCAGTGGCCCTTCAGGTACGTTAAGTTAAATGAGATCTGGGATCGAATAGAAAAGGTCATATATTTGATCATCGATGCAGCATTGAACTGGTATTTCCTCAAAACCGTCAAGGAGAATCTCATCAAGAATGGGCTTGAAAAGTATAACAAACTGCTTCGTTTCAACCAACGTATTATCATCCTTTCCCTACTCATGGATGTTATGATTATCGCGGCTATGTCTATTCCGAATTCCTTCGTGTAAGCAACAAATTAGCGGCCTTGGTTCTTTGGTCTTCAACTTATGCCGCATAGCTACATTCAGTTCCATCCACTTGCCTACTTGGTCAAGCTGAATATTGAGATGACAATGGCGAATCTCATCAAACGGATCGCAATCTCCAAGTCGCGCCGCTTGGGCAACGCCTCCCTTATTCAGGAATTTGCCTCTACCGACAAATCATCGACAGGAAATACAAGTGCTGTTGGCCACGTCCGCCGGAGCTCGTACATCGAACTCTCCGCGAAGGTATTCTCAGGAAAACGAGATTCGAATAGTGGGAAACCAAGCGGTCATGGTGGTCATCGCGAAAGGGTAGTCAGCTTCGCACCCATGGGCAAACAGATCAAGAAAACGGAGGAGATTGTCGTGCAGAGTGAACCAAATCCGGTGTTCCAGAGGGAAGGGTACAATGATGTTGGGTTGAGGAAGAATATGGACGAGGAAGGGATTGTTGTTACAGAAAGGGAGGTTGATAAGAGTAGGAGTTTAGACGATGTCACAGAGGGCGCAGAGAGTGTGAAGAGCATAGAGGGAAGAAGGAGAGAAGATAGCGATGATGAGGCGGTGTTGGTAACGCCAAAGGAAAGATATGTATGGAGACCACAGTGATAATAGCATGGAATTAGGGAGGCGTTCACGGTGACAATCATAAGCATAACATACCCAGGGTCATATCAACATTCGGTGTACATACAAGATTAATATTTAGTGACAGAAACTATACCTCATTGAAATTGTTCATTGAAATAGATGACTGTCTAACTCGTGTCCGACGAGCAGAATCCTCATTTTTCGCTAGGTGTAGATACCGCTCTCTCTCTCTTTTGCAAAAGCTCACCTCGGACGGCCATTGACAACACGAATTGGGTACATGTCAACTGTAACTAATAAAAGGAAAGTGGTAAATATATCTCTAGAGATCAGAAGAGGCACAAACCACTTAACTAATATAATGGTATCATCATGCCGATTGAGTTCATTAGTAGGGTGGATGTTGCGGATGTGGAAAGCCTCTTCAGGTTGAATGGTTTTGAGACCATGATATGGTGCATATTTCGAATATCATTTCCACTCTATACTGAAAGTCACTTTTATATCGACAGATGCACATCCACCTCCATGGATTTAGGCATTTTGTCGGGTTTAGATTGAGGTTTTGATCGGATCGGAGTATGTAATATAGTTTCGACATATTTGGCAACAATAGGTGCTGTTAATTAACAGCAATCAATGAATGAAAGAGGAACTCACGTGTTGACTAACATATGTATATACCCAAATCTAGTTCAAGTGCGGGGAATTGATTCGTTTGCTCTGTGGCTGATACCTCCTGACAACCGTGAGAACTCCGCGCTAGGGGTATGCTGTCCAATTGAAACATGCTTCGTCTCGCTTCCGTGCCGCTTCTAGCATCCTACCCAACTATCTCCAAAAATACCCACTGAAGAATCTACCACTGTGACAAACAGTGCCGGCCCAGTCCGCTTCGGGCTTGCGTGAATGACGGGGCTGCCTTCATTAAAACTGATGACCCATATGAAACCTTTGGAAAGTGATTTAAATTTACGAATGAAATCTCAGATTTCCTATTTTGTGAAAGTCCATGCGGTTTCAGGTCGTTTATATTGTCGACTAGTAATCGAAATGTCGAGCTCAATGAAACATGAAATTCATCGACCAATGTGGATTGCCAATGTCATTACTTGCCCAGTGTGGTTGTATAAAATTGTCATCTCTGAGACCTGTATAGTTCCATCTATGTCGCAATGGTACGCAACGTCATAGAGTAATATTCAATTCAAAGTCTTTTGCAAAACTCTGCCGTGTGTTAGGAAGGGGTGTCCTTACTTCAAATTTCAAACTGTAAAGAAGGTTTTATCCAAGGAATTATACTGAAGATTTTTGTGTATGCCTCGAATATACGAAGATTTGACATACATGGCACAGGGTGCAGGCCGATTTCTGGAAGTATAGAAACGCTAGTGGATCCCTAGTCATGAATTTCTAGATTCCACCACACGATGAACTTAGACCTTCTCCTCTACAGGGTTATAATGCCGTTTCAAAGAAGGTTCTCGAGAGCAAGTTGCTGATTCTTCACAGGCAAATTACCTAAACTTGATGAAGGTTTCGCTGATATGAGTCACTGAACCACCACAGAGCACGGAGATACTTTACCTAGATTGAACATCCAGGGCCTCTTTTCAGATTTTTTCTGATGGCGCTGAGCTGCTTATTTTGAATGCAAGTTTCTATTTGTGATACCATGAGCGAGGTTAAAATACCACCAGGTAGATCAACCTCCAATATTGGCATTCAGAGAGATTTAAAGCCTCAAAGCAGCTTGGAAGATCAAACCGTCGAGCAACATTAAGTACGCAGACAAAGTCACACTCGCTAGAACAACGAAAAGTTTCCACCCGACAATGTATTCCCGGCTCCCCTCTGTTTCTGTGATTCCAGAGGCATCATTGCTTTGTTTTGCATCTGTTACCGACTCAATGTGGGTGATCTAGCGTGCTGCATTATTTTTATTTCTTGTTGTTAACTCAACGTCTTCCATCTTGTGTGCTAGGTATTAAATTGGCCGAAAATAAAGTGACCAAGTAAGAAGGCTTAGAGGGTATGGCAACAAGGATAAACCACGCTTCTGGAAGAAAATGTGGAAGGCTCTGACGGCGCGGCCGTAACAAAGCTATGAATTGATGGAACGAGAAAGACGTGGGGGAATGGGGCGAAATTCCCCATCTCGTACACCAATCGGCTGTATTGCATTGCGGACTTGGTTGACTGTGCCGCCTTCGCACGAGTACAGGGTATAACAACCTACCTCACGGAACACCATGGCTCAGAACCATTTTGCATACATTGGGATTCTGTGAATCAAACCTTTCATCAAGTTTTCTCTACTAATAGTAGATAAACACTATTATGCAAACAATGAGAAGATGATATCATCCATGAAATAAATTAGATAAATCGAAAGGTTTTACCATAATGTTGAGGCAAGGCATAGGCAATTCAGAAATTGGGTCAAATTCTGGTCACTTCAATTGCAGCCTCAAGAGAGGCAGATGGAGAACGGATGGAAAGTGTCTACACCAATTCTGCCAGTGAAGATTTTCCAAGAGCCTGCTTATCCTAGCTCAAACTGGTTTAAACGGTGCCTCATCCTTATCAATGGCACTCAATTCCTTGAAATCCTCCAATTCCTGCAGTCTTTCTTTTAGCTTGATTGCGATCAACTTTACTGCAGCAGTGCTGAGAGGCAAGTGAAGCGGGACCTTTGCGTTCCGGCTAGCGACTGTAAACATAACCTTGGCGACTTGGATAGGTTCGACGCCCACACCGGCCTTTAGGCCCATTTCGACATATTTGGCCAGCTTACGTGAGGGCATATCGGCACCCGCGTAAGCATCGTGCGGCTTTGTGTGGGCCTTACTATGGCCTTCAAAATTGGTTTTCACTGCTCCGGGCTCAACAATGCAAAAGTTGACTAAAGTTGAAGGGCTTGTCAGCAAGGAAAGCTCTAAATGAAAAAGGGCGCCACATACTGTTCCAATCCGGGTGCATTTCACGGGCAACAGATTCTGTCCAGCCTTCCACTGCGAATTTACTGGCATGATAGAACGCATGGCCGGGGAACGCGCACACACCAGCGACGGAAGACACGTTGAATATCAAGCCACCACGGCGCTCCTTGGACTGACGCATAACCTCGACGGCTTTCATGGCGACACGCACTGTGCCAAAAAAGTTCGTTTCCATCTCGTCATGCATTTCCAGTTCGGTAGCTGCTTCAGTATCACCCGAAAGCGCATATCCAGCATTATTCACGAGAACATCGATGTAATAGTCAGCTCCAAAGTGAGTGGATGCGGCCTTGAACGCGGCATCAATAGATACCTTGGAGGTAACATCGAGTGACAGTTTAAGGATGGCGGAGTTGTCATCTGGGAGGTACGAAAGACTGGCGGGGTCACGCGCAGTTGCGATAAGACGCTGACCAGGCTTACTGGCGATAAGTGTCGCAATCTGGAGACCAATACCACTAGAACATCCAGTAACTGTGGCTCAATGTTAGAGCCAATTCTTCCTTGAAGTGTTTGAGAGATATCTACTCAGCCAAATAGCGTCAACAGGTAATTTGTAAGGCGTAGTGTTGACTGGGTTCATTGTGATGGTTGAATGTTGAATGGTGGAGGGAGAATGAGCAAGGCCAGGTTATTCACGAAACACCCTCTATATACTTAGGATGGCTAAACTTGAAATTTGGCTGACTAGATTACAGGTTGGAAGGAATCACCAATGACTCTTCCAATGGGTGACATCGCGCTATGCAGGATGCTACTATTGAGAGGGTATATCCTCGATATGAAAACCACAAGTTACAGGAAGTAAAACAGGGCAATGGTCTTACAAGGTGCAGTCTAGAACAGAAAGAATTGTGTGATGCACCCTGCATATCAAATCTTTGGTGTGCAAGTCAGCTGCTGGGTTAAAGAAAAGTGGAGAGTGCGAAGTTTCCCGTACGAACTCAGCTCACACATCCAACCAAACCCCATGCCTTCACCAATAGGATAAACCGTTTTATAAGGATACAGGAACAGATTTAGGGCTTACGTGGAAAGCTAATAAGCCTTGCATATTATTTGATGTACAAAAGGGCGAAGTTGAATTCAGTCCTGTACCTAATTCCTTCCGAATGAAGAATCAAAGGCGGAGCTCTATTAGCAGTGAAGACCAGGTAGGTGATGTACACGCTCATGGATTCACTGTTCATCGCCCGTTGGTGCATGCCTATCGTGCCAAAGAGATGCGCCGACTTTGGATTGATGGCCAGAGAGGCTGTAACTACGGACCAGGGTGGGACGTCCGAAAAGCTTGATACGACGTTCAAAGCTCTGAGTCATGGAAGCCACACCGACTAGCTGCTCTAAGAGGCATTGGGTATTTCATCTTCCTAATAGGACACGTTACACTCAAGAAGCATGTATAAACATGGTGCATTGTCAGTACGAGCAGTGGATAGGTAATGCTTGGGTTCGTTTGTGAATTCTCCAAGTCGGACAGCCCAACAGATGGGCAGGCATTGACGAAGGAATTGGCGATGGTGCGAAATGGGGAGGCCCACGGCGAGAAACGAAGATGGTTGTAAGAATCCCAGAGATGGATGCGCACAAGGGCGGCGTTACATTCTTACTGAGCGGCGGCGCTAGCCCAATGCGGCTACCCTTGCCCATTCGGTCAACTAGCGTACACTTTGAAAATCAGGGCCAAGGCTTTGTGCGGTGCCAAGGCGTAAGCGAGGTCAGCAGCGCCCTGATTGGCCAGCTTGTGCCACCCAATGGAGAAATGTTGGCGAGATAAAAGGCATGGCAGCATGCTCGTCTTCCGACCTGATTTTCCGCCCAACAGGCTTTCTCTCTCGGACTCGCTCAGTCAGCGCTTCGCCACGACCGTCCGGCCTTAATCGTCGCCATGACTGCCCACAGTGAGGCGAACACCATCTACCTGGCCGAGCCAGAGGTGGAGCGCATTCGGAACACCGTCAAGACCAGATCCGAGAGATGTGCCCAACTCACCGGCCAGGCACGGGAGCAGAGAGATCCGCAGGCTGCCCACCGCGTAGCCACTGGCGCTGCTTTGATGGCCGACATGGGCGGCGCTCCCGACGCTGATATGACCGAGACCAAGGGCCAGCGAGGCAGTCTGCCTGCTCTTGCTGTCGGGCAGCCGTACCCGCCGTGCATCACTTCTCTCCAGGACTTGCAGCCCATGACGCTCTCCGAACTTAAGATGGATACCCACCATCGCGGCCGCAAGCTCACTGTCAGGCGCGGGAAGCGCTGCCCCGTTGTCACGCTCCTGGCCAGGTCATGGACCATGGTGGAAGACGAAGACGGCAAGGATGCAGAGCGTCTAGAAATATACGTGCACAAGGCAAGATATGGCGAGGATGTCCTTGAGTCGGCCTCTCTTTACGTGATCAAGGAGCCATACTTCACACTCACCGAACAGGGTGAACCCACCCTTCGGATCGACCATCCTTCAGACCTGGTTGTTTTTGTCACTGGCAGTGTTGAGGGCGAGGGAGTAGCGTCCGAGGAGAATGCAAAAAAGTGCAAAGACAGGGGCAATGCCGCCCTCAAAGAGCGCAACTTCCAGTTAGCTCATGCACGGTACACCGAGGGTCTGCAGATGGCGCGACAGAAGGTCGTGGCTGATGCCAATCCGGACCTAGCCCGAGACATATCTCGCAATCGCGCTCATGTCAACCTCATTCTCAACCAACACGATGAAGCGAAGGCCGATGCACAAGCTTCCCTCACGGGAAGAGACGACCAACGGTCCAAAGATCTCGACACCAAGGCCTATTTCCGTGCTGGCTGTGCTGCATACAGCCTTGGCGAATACCAGGAAGCCAAGGGCTTCTTTGAAGCGCAACAGAAACTCTCCCCAGACGACAAGGACGCAAGCATCTATCTGCGAAAAATAAAGTTGCGACTCAACGAGCAGGAGACAGGGATATATGATCTACGGAAACTTGGAGCTGGCCTCTCTCGAACCCGTCCACGAGTTGATGCTGCAAATTTTATCAGTAAAACCCAAGTCAAAAAGAGTCCGGGCAAAGGACGTGGCCTATTCGTGACCCGCAATATCTCTGCTGGGGATATCATCATGTGTGAGACGGCCTTCTGTGTAGTCTGGGGCCATGAAAAAGACGCCTTGACGGGGATAACATATGACGTGCGCGATGATAGAATCAGGGTATCACCGATCGGTTTGATGAAGGCGGTTGTACAAAAGCTCACCAGCAACCCATCACAGATCAACAAATTCATGGGTCTCGTCGGCGATTATCAAGGCGATGGCAAAAACGTATCCAGTACTGAGGATGGGCCGGTCGTCGATACCTTCCGGGTACATGACATTGTATGCCGCAATGGGTTTGCTGCGGGTAGCCAATTTGGCGAAGAGACTGCAACCAACGCGAGCACGGGTATCTGGATCTGGACCGCCTACATTAATCACTCTTGTATCGCTAATTCACAGAGGGGCTTTCTTGGCGATCTGATGATACTCCGTGCCACTCGGCCTATTGAGGCTGGCGAAGAGATCTTCATCAGCTACGACGAGTTGGCGGACTACGATGCCAGACAGGCCGCCTTGACAAGAACCTGGGGGTTCGAGTGCAAATGTTCACTCTGTGTCGCAGAGAAAGCCGACGATCCAGCTGTGCGCAAGAAGCGACAGCAGCTAGCCAACGAGGTGGATATGTTTATAGAAAGGGAGCATTGGGCCAATGCAAAACGGCTTACCATCGTTAAGGCTCAGCGCTTGGCGCGTGCCCTTGAGGAGACATACGATGCCGAGAGATACAAAGATGTTCCTCGTGTCTCGGCACAGAAAATCCATGAATGGATCGCCAAAGCGAGCCTGCGACGGTAGAAGAGTTCAGAACAATATATCCCCGAATATATGCCGAGGGTTAAAAAGAAGACCTTCGGTAAAGGGTGAGCCGCTAAACTGCCATAACCGTTTCCTATGCACAAGATATCAAATTTTTGCATCAAGTATTCCTGAAGAAATAACTATACTTCATCCCGACTACCCATGAACCCTTTGGGTTCCTTTTCACTAATTATTGCACTGCGAAATTGCTTACTAATTTTACAGAGTAGTATTGCTTAGTATCCAAATTAGGATACATCGCCTATTGAGAGTACCAGAGTGATTTAAAATTTCAGACAACAGCAGATCAATCTGGAATGCCAAGAGACGTAGTGAAGATAGATAGATAAAGCGGATAAACCTTAGACGCTATATAGTCTTTGAGTGATTCACCGACCAATTCACAGAAACAT
>JAAZQE010000960.1:0-10531 GCA_013620735.1 Clavariopsis aquatica
AAACACAACCCTTCCAGTCATCCCTCCTTGGCACGATTTTAGCAGGATTGACACTGGTGCGCTTACGACACGTCCGCAGCAGTGATGCTGTTTGGTTGCTCAACAAATGTATAAACGTTTTATTCATTGATGGGATGAATTTGGGCACGCACGCATGTGTGATGGTGCAGACGGGCACTTGGTTATGCACCCCTGAAACCTCATCATTTTACCTCAAACAACAGTTGCAACAATGTGCAACTCTATGAATCATTATTTTCTTGGAACATGAATACTGAGTCGTTACTCCCACCGAAAACGCAATGTTAAGTGTATATGTCTGGATAAGCGTTTCCGTTCCAGCTTTATCCTTTGCTATCATCTGTGAAAACTGAACTCTGGGCTCAAATTCACGGTGCGCAATTGTAGTAATTTTGAGAGAAGTAGGAACATGGAATACATGTATTTTTACGAGGGGCAGCAAACAGACAAATGCTAGTTGAGGACGATATCTCAAGGATATTAATGGCACAGACGGTTTTGATTCTGCAGAGAGCAGTATAGTTGTAAAACAAAAGATTCATCCACCATGGAATAACGTACCCAGCGTTTTGTTCGCAATATCATGTTGATATACATTAGACAAGCACGGAAAATGAATGTACATATCCCACCCACTTGCGTTTTTGTTCATACAGACAAATCACTATTAGAAATGCTATCAGTTATTCAAGTGTAGACTTTGATGATGGTCCACTCCAGCCATCCAAAGCACCTGCAGCACGACTGACTATCTCGCAAATGAAATCGTTTTCATGATCACCAACTGGGAAAGAAAATAGTGTACTTTTCTTGTTAGAACCCCTCCACCACTAGCTATCCATGCTTTCGAATCGAAGCGTGATTTCCTTTTTAACGCCCCTGGTCTAAATTATTTCAACGGTTTAGGAAATTAGGTTGGTAAAAAAATGTGGGGAGTGAGTATATCCTAGACTCATTACTATACTACAGGTGGTGGTAGAAATGTAGAAAACGATAGGCTAGTATAAACATGCACACGCGTTTGTGAAGAGAAATATTAGCAAATTCATAGCATGTTCTGGTTTAATCATCATCATCATCGTTATTATCATCATCATTATTATTATTATTATTATTGGAAACTACTTGTGTTGATAGATTATAACTTTTCTTTAATCAAGGCATGTTCATAAAGAAAGATTTCATACCGTTTTTACATCTTGTGTATCGTTCTGGATATTTTCGATTTGAATGTAGACTGTTGGGTAGGGAGAGTTTGATATGTTTCAAGGCAAACCTAATTGCAATAATTCATCCGAACAACATTAGTTCCCGTAACACATGTAGCTTTGTTTGTTGTAGTGGACTATTAGGGATTACATATCTGCACCATAGAACTAAACGAAAATGAGTAACAAGGTTCTTGGGAAAGTCAGTTTCCATTTATTACACTGTCCAAGAGTGTACTTGTAACGTAGCCACACATAGAGGACTCGAAATGTCAAGTGCTAATTATATTTGTAATCTAAACGTCAATTATACTGTTTTATTATCACAAACAATCCCATAGAACTCTTTTCACTGACTCATTTTTATGTCTATTTTGTCTAGAAGTATGGCACTGTAGTAATGTGGATTTGGATTTTATATAAGATAGATATTGGTAATGACGAGCAAGAGAAAGGATTAAAGTTAGAAGATTTTGGTACTATTAATTGTGCCTCTCTTACCCATACCTTAGAGACCACTCCCTATGTGCTAGGTGTTCCAAAATCCAGTTATTGTGCTGACATTCTCATTTGATACTACCGGTAAGGGAGTTCAAAAGTCACTATTAACCTATCTACTACTGTATCCTTCTAGAACTAAAAAAGAGGCTTTAAAATCCAATCCTGTCTTTAAGAGGATGAATTAGAAGGTAACTTGCGAATTTTTCCACCCATCGAAAATGGTGTTGTTGTTCACAACAAATAACAGACTCTATCGATTTTAGTGGGCCTTTTGGGTGTTAGATATCGGGGAAAACCTGAGGCTAATTTCGCACATTATGAATACTGAAATGGTCCCACAAAGAGAAGCTTCTGCTTGGCTTAAATTACTTACTTTTGTGTTTTCGTCCTTATCGTTGTCTATGATTAGTTGAATAGTTCATGGCGTCACAAAAACAATAATTAACATGTGAGCAAACTTATTCCTAGTCACGTGATTTCCAGTCTCAGCGGTGTGGTACAGTATCTACTGGAGCACGAATTGTAATTATATTCAACCTCCTAAGCTTTCTTGTAGAATAGAAGCTTCGAAACGACTTTTACATTGGTGGATTACATTGGTGGCTGCGTTACCCTTAAAACTTGACAAAGGAATATAGCTTCTTCAACTACAAATCAAAGCGTGAAGAGGAACCTGGAAGATGTGATTTGATAAACCTAAACGCCAATTCGGGAATTATTTTCTCCCCGCTTATAGATGAAGTGGATACAAAGCCTCTCTAAAACTGTAGACCTTCCTGATTGAATATACACGTATCACGAATCAAAAGATGCCTATTTACACACAACCGCAGGAGGATATCTAGCTTAGAAGTAGATACAAAAGTATTGGTTCTACAATTTAATCCCCAAACAAAGGCAAGTTCTGGGCTGAGAGAATGGGTCTCTGGTTGCACGGCCGTTGTACACCACAAGCAGGTCCAAAGTTTTTGGAGCGCAGAAGACCTAGAGGTTATGTAGATATTGCGATGGATGGACGCACACATGGTGGAATATGGATTTCAATACTTTAGTTTCGCCAGAGAAACATGTATTTGGTAGAATACAAATGCTAGCGAATGGCTAATGGTTGATGGTGGAGGGGGTGTGGTAACCAGTTGTGGTGGTTTGTAGGCATCTAGGAACAGACTAGCGCCTCGGCGCCGGCGTCGGGAAGCGGCTACCAATTTCTCCGGCCCACACTGGAACTTCAACCACGACAATATTGTACCCAACGACATCGACATCCCCACCACACCGCAACCCTCACGATGAAGTACATGTACGCATACCCTCCCGTCTTTCCAATTATCTCGCTAGAATCGCACGCTCTCGAGAATCGAAATGGGCCTCTCCCCACCGTTCCAGCGCGCTTCCACAACCCTACTTGCAAGCACCAAACTCGCAGCAGGTCGGCTGACAATCGCGCTACAGACATTCCGAGGAATTGCTCGATATCCCCGATGGGGTCAAGGTCTCCATCAAGACCAGGAACGTGGTTGTTGAGGGTGAGTGCTCTGGGTGTTTTGAATCCTGAGCTTTTTTGGCTAACTATATTTTTCAGGTCCCCGAGTGAGTGCGCCAGCGATAACGACGACGATTTTATGCTCATAGTATATCAGGGAAAATTGACCAAGTCATTGGGTCATTTGGCGGTCAGCTTCTCAAAGGTAGGCCTGGCTAAATATCGCTATTGAGAGGTGTTGACTGACAAATTCTGCAGCCCAAGCCCAGTGTTATCAAGATCGAACTACACCACGGATCGCGCAAGAGCGTCGCCACTCTCCGAACTGTCCGAACACTCATTGTACGTAGCCAGAATTTGCTGCGCAAATACCGAACTGTAGTGGGATTATGGGGACTGGGCTGACTCGGAACAGAACAACTTGATCATCGGTGTCACCAAGGGATTCAAGTACAAGTATGTCTGCTGCTGGTGATTACTACGATAGATGGCTAACATATGAGATCAGGATGCGATACGTCTATGCCCAGTATGTCCACTCCCAAGAACCACCTCAACCCGTGTTTACACCCTACCCTTCAATACATTGCGGGTCGCTGTAGTTGCTCATAAACTTCACACCACTCTGTCAACCACACGTTGAAATTTGCCTATTTTGACATGGACGGCTTCACGCTCGCGTTTTGGCAGATCCAACATCACAAGCAGTAACTAACACCCGATCGTAGTTTTCCTATCAACGTAAACATCGAGAAGAACAAGGACACCGACTGCTTCGAGGTTGAGATCAGGAACTTCATTGGCGAGAAGATTGTCCGAAGGGTTCAAATGAGGGAGGGTGTCAACGTCGAGACCTCGACCACCCAGAAGGACGAGCTCCAACTCAGTGGAAACGTAAGGGCGCTGCGCTGTAGAACAATGGATACATGGAAACTAACGTTGAATTCAGAGCCTCGAGGCTGTGTCCCAGAGTGCGGCCGACATCCAGCAGATCTGCAAGGTCCGCAACAAGGATATCCGAAAGTTCTTGGACGGTCTGTACGTGTCGGAGCGGGGCAACATCGATGCAGATGCGTGAGCATTCGTGGGGTTGCGGGTTTCTTTCATGGGCATATGAGCTTCTCTGCATTACGGTATGCGAACGGGCGCCTCTGGGGGTAAAGCTCGAAAACAGTGTGCAATAAAACAATACCATTAGCTCGAGCGCCAATTGTTGCCCTGGTGTGATGATGTGCCCAAGTGCAATGTGTGAGGCTGTAGCAGCTTTTGAGCAGCGCTTTGTGATGAGACTTTGACAGAGTCCAGTAAGTAGGGTATTTATTGATTTGTGTGATTTGTGTGATTTGTGTATACACGCATGCACTTCTAGCACGTGACAAAGACATGTATGTTTCTGGGCAAGTAAAAGGGGTACTTGGTCATGCTACCGAGATGCTGCACTGTACACGGTACGTGGTGAGTATGTCTGGGGAGGGACGAAGTAGCAGCAGCAGCAGCAGTAGCAGCAGCAGCGCTAGGCAATTTCTGGCAACGGCAGAGCGGGCCTATAGAGCCGAGGAAGCAAAAGGGCGCTGTTTGATGAATGACCATGGCGGACGTTACAACTATCGCCGCAAATTCCGCGTCTCGACATTGATTCTTCCGCGTGGGTTTCGTAATCAGCCGCATGACGATGCTATTTCCAGATGTATAAAGGCAACTGGGAGCCCCCGTGGTGCCACTTGCAACCTTTGGAGACTCCGTTCCTGATTACCCCACATTAGCATTCCGCAGCCCCACTAAACGACTCCGATTCAACATTGCAGCCATGGCAGACATCAAGGGGCTGCTGAAGGATTCGAGGGCCGAATACAGGCAGCTGGGGAAGAGTGGACTGAGAGTGTCGGTGCCAATTCTGGGTGCTATGAGCATTGGCGACAAGAAGTGGCAGCCATGGGTTATTGAGGAGGAAGAAGCACTGCCGCTGCTCAAGGCGGCGTACGACAGGGGGCTTAATACGTGGGATACAGGTTCGCCGTCTTCATTCTGCTTCCCGTGTACACTGAATTGGGAATACCTGCTGACTTTAGGGGGTTGGCCAGCCAATGTCTACTCAAACGGAGTCTCAGAAGTCATAATCGGCAAAGCCATCAAGAAATACAACATCCCCCGCGAGAAGCTCGTCATTCTCACAAAATGCTTTGGATACGTCGGCGAAGACCCCAGCGTGCGCGGCATCCTATACAAGGACGAAATGCCACAGCTCAAGGACTACACAAACCAGGGCGGGCTCTCGCGCCAGGCCATCTTCAATGCGGTCAACGCCTCGCTCAAGCGACTCGATCTCGAGTACATTGACCTGCTGCAGATCCACCGGTTCGACGAGACAACGCCGCTCGAGGAGACGATGGAGGCGCTGCATGATCTGATCAAGAGCGGCAAGGTGAGGTATATTGGCGCGAGCAGCATGTGGGCTGTGCAGTTTGCGCAAATGCAATTTGTGGCGGAGAAGAATGGGTGGACGAAGTTTGTGAGCATGCAAAATCACTATAATCTGCTTTACCGAGAGGAGGAAAGGGAGATGAACAGGTTCTGCAACAGCACTGGGGTTGGGCTGATTCCGGTATGGGCCCCGTTCTGTGTAATCTGTGCTGCCATATTGCTAACTGTTGGATGATAGTGGGCACCGCTATGCCGTGGTCACCTCGCTCGTCCGGCGTCGGCATTCGGCTCCACTACACGCTCTGCCGGCGAGAAGGCGGGCGCAATGCAAGCAAACGGCATCCCCGAGACGGACAGGAAGATTGTCGAACGGGTCGAGGAGCTGGCGAAGAAGCACGACTGGAAGATCTCGCATGTTGCGCTGGCATGGATCAACAAGCGAGTGACCTCCCCAATCATTGGGTTCAGCACCACTGGGCGGATGGACGAGGCGCTGGAGGCGCGGGGCAAGACGCTGACGGCCGAGGAGGAGAAGTACCTGGAGGAGCTGTACCAGTCGCGGCCGATTCAGGGACATAGCTAGAGGGACGGGACGGGGCGCTGGTGGCGGGCAGTGCCAATGCCTGGGAGGAAGGGCACAATACACAGTAATGCAGTGTGGCCGCCCTTTTTGCGGAGGGGCGTTGCGCCAAGCCTTATGACGGAGTGAAGCTCTGAGCTCCTTTTGTGCCTGCCCCGTGACTGTCCCGTGACGTGACGGTCTCGTGACTCTCCCGTGCCTCTCCCGTGGACTGGTCTTCCACTACTACAAGTAAGTACTGCTCCGCGACCGTTCCGGTAGCATGGCATCATTGCTGGCCCGGTCTCGTGTGAGAAGATGGACGGCCTAGCTGAAACGGCCCAAGAGCGCCATGTCCTCGTCCGACAGACGGCTGATGACGTAGCCGCCAGTGGTGTGAGCGTCTCTCCACCCCCCCGACCCGGACCGCAGCCCTTTGCAACGGCATCGCAGCGCAAAACACAGCAGCAGAGGCGTTTCTCAACGCGCCAGACGGGCGACAGCTTGCATCGCCAGGCCATGACTGCTCGCAATTACTCAGGCGCGCGCGCCCAGCTGCTCACACAAGGTCGTGTGGCGGACCTTACCCCGCCATTTTACCCCAGACTGACGCGGCCCGTGCGCGACATCAGCTCCAGGCTCAGGCGTCTAACCGCATTGGCATCGCTCCATTGGTGGTGGTGTGGTGATCAAGTGACCCGCCTCCTGTCCTCCCCGACCAGAGTGACCCCTCATCTACTGCTCCTGCGCCCTTCTCCCTCTCTCCTCTCTCTCCTCTCTCATCTCTCCTCCCACACCCACACCTACATTCACCATCCATTACCACCTCCACTACTTGCATCCATCTCTGTCCTTGCCACACGGCCTTCACATAGCTCCTTTAAGCCCCTCATCCAACCCCCCCAACCGTCCTCGTAGCTCCTTGACCTCACCCATCTCCCGCAGCCATGGCAGCCGAAACATCAGACTTGTCCAAGGTCGACTCCCTCACCGAGGAGCCTCGCAAGGCCACCGCCGAGGAGGTCAAGAAGGGCCACCGGAGAGCTAGCTCCATGGCCGCCGATGTCTACAACATCATCGACCTAGGTAAGCACCACGCACCCTGCTGATCCAATGGCGTCAAAGCATGCCGCAA
Organism: Clavariopsis aquatica; assembly: GCA_013620735.1. Taxonomy (NCBI): domain Eukaryota; kingdom Fungi; phylum Ascomycota; class Dothideomycetes; order Pleosporales; genus Clavariopsis; species Clavariopsis aquatica. Next base: position 7,329 of record JAAZQE010000960.1, read on the forward strand.
GTGAGGGGATGTGGGGCTGACGGCCGCACAGAAAAGGAGAAGAAGGAGATCAAGATTGCCCCCGAGACGCAGAAGCTCAACTGGTATGTGCCTATCCCCCCCCTTCTGCGAGAGCCCAGTCTTCGCACTGGCTGCCGGGGCAAGCTCGCTGCCGCTGCTGCTGCCGCCAGCTCCGCCCGCATCCGACTCGGCTGACGCAACCGCCCTGCAGGAAGCTGAACACGTCGCCCTCGACCCTCGACGAGAAGGATGTGCTGAAGAAGCCTCTGTGCCTCCCCAAGGTCAAGAAGATCGACCTACACTTCCCGCTGGGACTGGAAGTCACCGCACGGAATATGAAGGGCGTCACAATCAAGGACGCGCTAGACGCCATCCACAAGCAGTTCAAGAAGAAGGTATGTGGCCCGCCCTCTTCTGCCCATCTTCCCCCACCCTCCCTTGCCCTGCCCTGTCGGCGCCCAGTCTCGGTGTAACCTTTGGAGTTCACCCCGAGCTCGCCCCTCTCTTGCCATTGCGTCCTCGCCGTTGCCCTACCATACACGGTCACTGACTGAAGCTCTGCAGGCCGACGATGAGCTTGACCTGCCCGTCCTCGCTGGCTTCGAGTGGGATCCCGAAGAGTGCTACACACGCTTCATCGTTCACCAGAAGAAGGAGGGTGCCGCCCAGCCGTCAAAGAAGAAGAAGAAGAACGCCATTGACGAGTAGTGAATGACTCGCCCCCCTTCCCTCCACTCGACTTCTTACACGGCCTCGGTCATATTCTGCGCTTGAGCATCCGCAGATGGTGGGTGTGGATGTGCGCCGAGCGCTGCGGTGATTCCGATATGGGAAGAGCGATCGTCGTCCGCTGCGACTGGCATGTGTGGCTTTCTGCGAGCCTCGTGTCCATGTATGCGGGGTGAGCGGGTTGCTGCAGTGCTCTTTTGCAGAGGGATTGGTGTCGGGACATCTTTCTGGGCTGCTTGCCAGGTGAGAAGGCAGGGCCTGTTCTTGTACTCTACTGGGACTTCATTGGGACTTGCTGGCTAGCATTCCCGTAGAATGAGAGGACTGGTTTACTGGGCGCCGCTGTGTTCTTGTTGTGATGTGATGTCGTCGAAAGGATCTGCTAGGGCTGTGGGTGAGGACCCCACTGTCGGCGGCGTCTAGTCCAGGCACGGTAAGGCCCTTTGTGCTAGTGGGGCCGTCTTGTCTGTTCTTAGACACGCCCACGTCAACGCCCATGCCCATGCCCATGCCCATGCCCGCGCCTACGCCTACGACAATGACACCGACTTCGCTCTCTCTCTCGTTACAATCTTGTTTGATGAGTTCGACCACTGTCTTTCCTGGAGACCTTTCGAAAAACTACTGGTAGCTCATGATTCCAAGTTAGCATCTCCAGCCTCTTTTGTAGGTTCGTCGTGCATGTCTTTCAATTATGGGATAGAAATGCGTCAATTTCTTGGTAAGAAGACAGCTACTCTTGTTTTCATCCTCGTGATATGTAGGCTATGGTGCCGATGCCCTCATAACGTGGGCGACGCAGCCACCGCCCAAAGGACCGCGGTATAATCTGCCAAACTAGACGATCGTGCCGGGAAATAAGTATGTGCTGAATCAACTGTATTAATTGAGTTACCTTTGTGACGAGATAGGACAGTTATTTGTTGGTTGGGGGGTAGGGTCAGTGCAAATGCCGGTTATTGGGAAATTGGGGGCCGTGTTGGCATTCTAGTAGCTTTGTTGAAATGATACCACTCTGCAGTATTTCCAGGATTGTAATATTTGCCCCATTGGCTTCTATGGTGAGGTCTCATAAGTGAATTGTATGCTAGCTTGCAGAACATGGAAAATAGGTAGCGCTTAGGCAATTTTTGTGACAAGAAGGAAATAGTAAAAACAAATACTTGACCGACCTTTCTCCTCTGCTGCCCATCCTAGTTCTATCCCTAGTACTGGGTGATGCACAACGGGCCAATCCGCAGATACCAGTAACAAAAATGAGGGTGATGCATGCTGGATCAACCAATGTCGTAGGAAGTTCTGCGCTCGATATTTTCTCTCCAAAACAATCAAAGGCCTGTATAGTCAAACAAACAAACAAACATCGGGCCCAGCAAGCTAAGCACCAGATTATTTAGTCGCTTGACTAGTTGAAGAATAATGACATCCACCTTCGCATGTATCAAAAGCGAACGATTGGTCGAACCTGTTCCGTCGCTTATCCTCCCCACAACCATAGCCATGTTCAAGATGAAGGGACCCGCTCACAATCACAGTAACCCCAATTGTCCCACCGGTAAGATTTGACGCTATTACCATAATTACTATTTCTTTGCTCGAACCCATGGCTGCCCTTTTAGAAAAAAAAATCTGACAATTGCCTAGCTAGGCATCAACCCTCAGCCTTGACCGGCACTTCGCAGACTACAAAGAGCACCATCCTCTGTCAGCGATCACCATCAACCAACTTGGACTCGATCAAGGAAATCAGGACTAAATGGTCAATGTATTACCAAAACGGTAAGTAAATAATCCCCCATGTGGAGCAAAAATCGACGTCCTTAAAACCCCCCACATGTAGCCTCTCGCACAGAGCCCTGCTCCAGCTTGCCAAAGCCTTGGGCATGCGTCTCCCCCGTGAACTCCGCAATGAAATCTACTCGTACCTCTGGGACGAAGCCGCTCTATGTTTGATGAACGACCCTCTGTTTCTGCGCTTAGCACGCCCGCCCTTCAACGCGCTCGCCGACTGCGGAATCCTGCACTTCACGCAGGTTCAGCGCGTGGGGGTGGGTTTTGCGTACGAGGCTGTCGAATGGCTCTACAACAATTCAAAAGCCCTCGAGGTAGACGCAGAGCACTTGCCAACTTTTCTCGACTTGGACATCTTCCGGCTCGGCATCACGCCTGCGAATTCCCGTCTGAAGAAGCTGACGGTGAAGGTGCGGCCTAGCAATGAAGTGCTGCAACAGAGCCCCTTTAGCGCGTTGCGGTCCGTCGAGGTGCGCCACGACTTTGAGCTCGTGCTTCGTATCGAGTCCTTGCCAGCTTTGGTCAAGCTAGATCGTGCCATGGTTGAAATCGGGAGGAAGATTCTCGAGGCCGTGGTTCGCAATTTGGAGGATAAAGGGGCAAAAGTGGTGGCTTGGAATGTGCGCAAGCAGAAAGACGAAAGACTAGCACTAGGGAATAGATACTTGTGGTGGAATATATTC
>JAAZQE010000961.1:0-10524 GCA_013620735.1 Clavariopsis aquatica
CCCTCCACTAGACGCCCCCCAACTTGGTTTGCTGCCTGATGAATTGCCCCAAGCAGGAGTTCGCCCACCACCTCCATTATAATTGGGTGTAGCACCAGAGAAGCCTCCACGTGAGCGATTTGGGAACTTCCCGCCAAAGTCCATGCTGTTACCGGTAATGGGGTCTTTTACACTAAGAAGCTCTTTCTTCACCGAGACTTGCTTGTTTTTGGTATGGAGTTCGATCCGCGCTTCGTCGTTCATGGTGTCTTTTACGATACCAAGAAGACCCTTATATGGTCCCTTGCGGATGGTGACAGTCTTTCCGATCAACTTGTCCCGACCCATAGTACGAGGCGGAGGCATAGTAGCGCCGTTAGGTCCTTGAGGTTGCAGAGCAGGATTCAACGCCCCAAGATCGGGGCCCGTAGCCTGGGTACGACCGCTTTTTGCTGCCATCGTGGCTACATTCGTGCTGCGAGTGACGAAGAGGCCGCCGTTTTCTATCAATTCGCGATTTTGTATAAAAAGGATGCCTCTGTGGATGTATATGACCTTTCCTTGTCGACCTTCTCCACCATGTTCCTTGACTGTGTCATCGTTTCGGATTTCGGATCCATCTCGGTCGGTCGCAACAGCGTTCTTGTTCCTTCCAACCACACTGGAGACTTGGGAATGGATAATGGAACGAACGTTGCCGTTTTGATCCACTACCCGTAAGATTTCTCGGTCAACCTTGATCACACATCCTACTGTGGAGGCACTACATGACAAGTTAGAACTAGCTGAGTCACGAGAAGAACTGTACTTACTCAATCTGCACAAGGTCGTAGAGCTCATAGTCCGAATCGTTTCCGAGGGTAGCTGAGTCGGCTGCGCGCTTCAAGTCCTTGCTGAAGACCGTGATTTCCGACTGGGTCGAATCACAAAGCAAAGTAATCTTATCTTCTTTAATCTTCGTAACCATACCCACCTCGTCAATGTATTTGCTACCTCCAATGACTTTGACATGATCACCTTCACGAAACAGCTTCCGTAGAGTCTTGACAGGGGCATCGATTCGGCGGCCTTTCAGTTCACCCTCTGTGACTCTGAGTGTGACAATGTCACCGGTTACGGACACGGTGATACCGCGAATTCCCTTTTGCTCACCATCATAGATCTCAACGCTGTCTCCAGAGACGAACGAAGAGCCCGATTGGGCAGCCTTTTGAGCAGCCTGAACAGCGACAAGATCCAGGGTTTCTGTGCCATCAGCACTTGTGGTAGCAAACCAGTGCATTTCCTCCATTGTCGGCTTAACATTTTCGCTGGTGACGTAATTGATCTTGACGTCCTTGATAAGGTAGCCATTCTGGTAATCATCACCTTTGTATGTAAAGGTCTTCAATGCAGTCGAGCCACCCATGTTGAGATGCTTCATGTGCTTTTTCTTGGCGTCTGATTCACTGAAAAGCTTCTGCTCTGGTCGTTCGACTACTCGTCCGAAGTTTCCTCGCTTGCGTTTGTTGCCGTCGACACCGGCAGCATTCGCGTCTTCGCCGAGGCCATAATCAAGTCGCGGGACTAACTGAACAGTGCAGTCCAAGCCATTGGCATGAACTTCCACAACTTTGGCCAAATCGCCCTTGTAGAGTGGTGGTCGGATCATGCGCACGAATTTGCCCTCCTCAAGTGCGGCCCGCTTTCGTTTTCGTAGCAGATCTGGACGTTCTTTAACTTCAATAGCGATTTGTCCCTGTCCCATAAAAACATTCGGGATGGTTTCAATGACTGATACCACGTCCTGCTTCGCATCGGCTTCTATGTAGAGGTATCCCATCATTGTGCCGCCGCCACGTTCGAAAGCTGAGTAGACCTTAGGTGTCTGTCCAACACGCACCATATCGTCAATACGCTTTGTAATGGCCATAATCACCTCTCTCTCTTTTCCAGGTCTGACTCTCACACCCCAAATTGATGGATCATTAACCGTGGGTAGCGCCATCGGGACAGCACCTGCAGCGGCTTTCTGGGCACGCTGCATCTGCCTCCGCCTATGCTTCTCATCAAGCTCCTTTGCGAGTTGTTCGGCATCTTTCTGTGCATTTTGCTGGCGCTGCATATCCAGCTCACGGTGGCGACGGTCATCGAGGTCTGCACCATAAGGTTCTACTAGATCGTCAGGGTGAACTTCTTCGGCGACTTCATCGTCGCCCTCCTCCTCTTCATCTTCCTCGTCGTCGACTTCGGCTTCGACATCGACGAACATGTTCCGCTTGGTCTTCTTTCTCCGCTTGTGGGGTCGAGCCTGCATCTAATTAGCATCAACTCTAGGATCTAAGAGTTATACAGACATACCACGACTTCATCTTCATCTTCATCCTCGTCGTCCTCGTCGTCATCATCATCATCATTCTCTATATCTTCACCAGCACCCTCCTCATCCTCATCATCCTCCTCATCGTCTACTTTGTTAGACTGTACTAAATCTTCCTCCTCGTCATTGTTGTCAGCCACGGCAGGCTTCCGCTTCACAATCGTGGCAGACTTGATGTCGTCTTCATCAACCATTGGCTCCGGATTGAAATCATCTTCTGACTCAGAGCCACTCCCGTGGTCATAACCAGACATTGTAGCAACTGTGCGGAGGTGGAGGGAGTTTCGAGGGGGTTGGTTCCACAGACGGGTTCGAGGCAGGAGGTGCGGAGGTAAGCTTGCGCGCGCTGTAGGTTTATCGCGTCGGTGACCTCTCCAGCCCTCGTGCTGGGTTGTAGAGTGGTACAATACAGGTGGATAGAGATGGAGGAGGTGTGAAAGGGTCGTGGGCGGCGGGCTTTGTTTTAATACAAAAATGAGGGTGTCAAAGGTGAACCTCAAAAGAACGCCCTGGGTGAAGGCCCGTGCATTGCACTAAGGAGCAGTCTTGGCAGTTGGCTACCATAAATCTGTCGCCAGTTTCCAAGGCACCACTTTGTTGAATGTCCATTTCCAGACACAGGAGTTTGTCTACAAGCCAAAATAATTACATGTTATCATAACTTTGCTTTTTGTTCCGCCCTCTCCGTATCCTCATGCTCCTCACATATCCTCAGCACTGCTCTTCCCCACGCCTTGTGTGTTCTCAAATCATCCAAGGCACGCGGCACCGAGTCTAACCCCCTATATTCCTCTTCATAAATGACAGGTTTGATGTACCCAGCTTCAACTAGCTCCATGAACCCATTCCAAACATCTTGTGTTCTCTGTGGATCGTGTCTTCCGTCTTCGCCGAATCTCTGTACGTGTTCTAGTCAGTAACCATCGGAATAGGGAAAGGAAGAAAAATAGAACGTACATAGCCGTGAACCTAGTTATATGAATTAGAATATGAACAAAAGAACTAGAGTTGAATGGGGAGGGGCAATACCATGGCAGACTTAAGCAAGATTCTGTTTGCTCGGACTTCCTCCATCTTCCCTCCTCTTGCTGCAAACCCTACGACCACTACTCTTCCTCGATACCTTAGACACTTTAGACTACTTTCAACTGTTTCAATTTAGTCTCCAAACTGCAACAACAAAGGAATCCCGTTAACTCACTAGCCCCAATCCCGTCATACACAACATGCACTCCCTCACCACCCTCTGAACATTTCCTAACCCTATTCTCCCATCCATCATCTCTATAACTAATCACCTCATCTGCTCCACACGCTCTCACCATCTCTTCTTTTTCTTTCCTACCAACGACTGCAATAACTCTCGCGCCAATCGCCTTAGCAATCTGCACAGCCATAACGCCCAATCCCCCACTTGCCCCTAGTACTAACACCGTCTCTCCAGCTTTCAACCCTGCCACACTCACCAAGGCCCCCCAACTCACCGCCCCAGATGCTCCAACAGCGCACGCCTCTTCGTTAGTCCACACATCTGGTACTCTTCTAGCACTCCTCCCATCGACAACAATTTCCTCGGCAAAACTTCCTAGCGCGCCACCAAACACCCTCGCTCCAACCTCGAACTCTGAGGTTGGCGACGAAGAGGTGACAATCCCAGCATACTCAGTACCGAGGATGAAGGGTGGTTGTACATGTCGTTTGTTGTTCTGATGTAGGCCTTGCGCATAGAGCATGTCAACGTGAGTTACGGCTGCATGGGTGATCTTTACTGTGATGCTGCGAGGGCCTTTGGATTGGGGACGGACGACATCTTGAGATTTTAGATTGGCGAGGTTCTATAATTTCTTTCAGTATAGCACTTAAATGAAAAAGGAAAAGCACGTGTTGGAAGCTCACTGGGACAAATTTATCTATTAGGATGGCTTTCATGGTAAATGATGATGTTGTAGTTATTTTATTTTAAAAAAAGAACGAGATAAAAATTGTAATTTCGGACAAGATAGAATAACAATGGCGCAACATGCGATATGATTGATGCATTGCAATGCGGGAGATCGACGTTCAGATGGTGGGGTTGCCGAGGTTTGGTAGAGTCGCCAAATCCGGTTCTCATCTTCCGCCCTCAGAGAACGTTGTTTGCAGGAACAAATACATCACAAACAGGTTGTATATACAACATCCTATGACCTCTTATCGGGAGCTCTGTTTTCGGCATAAGGATATCAAGCACGACCTGTCTGATAAGCGGGTTTTGAGATTTTCGTTATCCAGGTGTACTGGATGGAGGATTTGGACTAGTGATACTAAAACTTGAAACCAAAAAACTGAATTATATTTATAGATAGAGAAGGAGTACAAGGTGGAGGCTGAGTTGTGGCCATGGTATGCCACAAAAGGGCCTCTAAGAGCAAGGTTCGATATTTGAAGTAGGATTGTGCTCGACACTAGGATATGAAACACATGTGATGTTAGGATCAGAATGCTGAGCCAGGTAGTAGGGGAAAATGTGATGGGCTCGTATAACTATAAGTTCGAATGGTAAATAATCGCAATGGTCTGCGATAAGATATTTTTCCGAATCCTTGTTCGTATATTGTCAGGCTGTGCAGTGTAGTGTTATAGAAGTGTTTGAAGTGCAGACCTTGGCAGAGTGAGACTACCCGAAAGGCGACCAGAATAGCATTAAAGTGATAAACGCTGATTTGCTGCTACTTTAAACGTATAGAGAAGCGGAAGGAACTCTATAAGACCAGAAATAAAACAATCAAAGGGACAAAGCGATCAAATTAAGAAAATAAGACCGAGGAGGAGATGCCGGAATAATCAAGCACTGCGTTATCTTTACGGAGCTATACTGCATCTGTTGTGTGTGAGAGTTTAGTCTATATGCGATCAAGCAGAACCTTCCGCCCGCATGCTGCAAAGACCCAGTGCGGTACAACAGCCGGCATGTCTTTTAATGCATGCAGTCATCCCGGTACGCCCCGAACCGAAAGAAAGGTGAAAAAAAAGAAAGAAGGATTGGCAAGTTCAAAGAAGTCATCCAAAACCCCCACCCTATGTATGTAGATGCGTCCGCGTGCTTAGAATACGGACTTCAGGACAAAAAGGCAAGCAATAATATGTTACGCGCCGGACCCATGCAGCTAATGAGAAAAGTTCAACTCTAGCATAAGCGAGACTGCGACAGCTAGGATGACATCTCATACCGAGAAAACCAGAGGGTAGTATCCGCAAAAAAATGCAAGACAAAACAGGTTCCCTGTTGATAGGGCGGTGAGTAGGTTGCGTTGCTTTGGTTAATGGAGAGTGCTAGGTGAGCACTCTGATGCCGAATAGATGGTGGATGTATTAATATGTGCTAGCCCGTAGTCCGCAGTCCGTGTCGATATGAGTTGTAATGCAGAAGCGCCGAATTTTGATGCCAGCAATGCAGCTGCATTGCTGTGGGGTTAGGGGGATGGACAGGCTAAAGTATATGCCGCCCGCGCGTTCGCTCCCGTTTGCGGTCTCTCGAGCAGACACGATCCACCTACAGAACGATCGGGCGGGGTAATACTATATGATTGTTGGGCAAAGTTCGGAGGCAGTAACGATGAGAACATGGTGTGGCTGGATAGGTGTATTTTTGGGGGGGAAGAAATCTCTCATTTGTGGGTGGTATGCTCCATACATTTCCGTACCACCCACTTCTCCCAAAATTTTCGCTGCGGAATAGTAACCAACAAGCCATTATCCCCTAATGTCTCTTCACTGTCCGAATGGGCATTGCAATTGCACCATGACGTGGAGGCTGGCGTATCTGGAGAGAGCGGTGGGAAATGCAGGTTGCCTCCTTGCTCTGGTTCATCTGTGCCCGCGTCTGAGTCAGAATCATCCACTGAACCCTCACTATCTTCATAATTGACGTGATTGTTGTGTATATCATCTTCTTCCTCTTCGTGGGGGTCCCATTCGTCGCTTTCGTCGTCACTGTCGCTCCCAATAAGGTAATCATCAGGGACTTCAGCCCCTAGTACTAGTTGCTCATCGAAGTGTTTCTCGTAGTCGATCCTCCGTAGGCTCACCCAGTCTAGTCGCTTCATGTCATCTCGAAGGAAAGCGAGTATATCTTTCCACCAGCTTCCTTCTTTCAAGACCACATCTCTTAACCTAAGGCCACGGAGTCGTTCTCGATGTCGCTGGGCCAAACCGATGATTTCATCTGCGTTAAGCCTCCACCCTTGTATGCCAAACGCGAGAAGTTTCTCCCACTTTACGTTGTGAAATATCTCTTCCAACCTTAAACTCAACGGGTGGTGGGACGGGAATCCGATGTGCACAGCCTGCATGTTGATCGCGGCACTGAAGACTACTTTGGATAGGGTCGCAAGCTCTCTCATTCGATTATCGAGGTCAGTAGGGTCATCAAAGTGTAGTTCGAGGCAGGTTAATCGTTCTGCAAGTATGTTCAACGTATTCGGGGGGTCGGTTGTGGCACCCAGGGCAATCTGCGGGCTGAGCATAGGTGACGAAAAGCGGGAACAGGGCGACCTAGATTTGAGAAGCGCCGCCCCGATTGTTTTGGTGGAATGAGAGCAGGCTGGAGGCCACTTTAACTCAACTAGCTGATGGAGTTGGTCGTGCTGCCGGATGTATGAAATGAGTTGACCGTCCTCCTGGTCTTGCAGCCGGAGGATTTGCACGTGTTGTAGTGACGTGAAAGCCGAACATGCCTTCTCCAAGACACGAGCGTCCTCCTGTGTGTCTATGATCTCCCTTTGCTCGTTGACTTTGCGTACAAAGTGTCGGACATCAAGGGCACCTAGGCTTTCCCCAAGATTGGGGAGAAGTTCGCGCACGCGCTCTCGTCCTATGACCTTGTTAGTCATGCGTACACTTTCCAGAATGGGAAAGGGAGGTACAACCTTCAACGTAGAAGAAGGGTACCATGTAGCTGAATTTCTTGACATGCTTTGCTAGATGCTCCTGGCTAGCGATATTCTCCAAGCGTTTTAGCCCTTTCCTGGAAAATCTAGTCGTGACCCGAGCAAATTGATGGATTGCGCCGAGATCAGAGAATCGCTTGCACGTGAGCCGAAAATTCGCAATAGTTTGGGCTTGGTCCCGGTCTGGTGGAGGGGTAGGTTTGAAGCTTTCTTGCGAGAGATAGGCACGGCGGTCGAGGCTAATGAGCTTCTCTGGGTCGGATTCAATGTGGTCGAGTATCTCACGAAGGAGTTCGCTGGACAGGTCGAGGATTCCCATTGCGGGACTAGGAAACCATTTACCGCTCGATAGAACAGAACTGAATTGGAGGCGAGGCGAGGGGTCGACTTTAGAATAGATGGAGAAGGATCCGCGCAGCGGTTCGAACGTCGGTGCTGGACAGATGGAACGGGCCGGGCGGGAAGGACTGTGTGATAGTGGCGGGCTCAGCTGGCGGCGTGGTGGAGTTGACGGATGGGAATGCTCAGTGGGGGCTTGCGGGCGCGGAGGGGGCACAGTTGGAGGAATAAAAGCCCTGGAGCAAACGGAGCTGCGGGCTGCTGTAGCATGACCTCGTCGTCCAGCGGTCAGCTAAGCGTTGATTGAAGGTGTGAGGGCCTGTGGACGCGGTTTTAGACCGGGAAGCGCTGCATGTCTGCATACCCAAGACCTCTAGCAGCCTATGACAGCGGGCTTACTAGGCGTTATTGAGCTTAAAGCTCACATGATTGAATTCTCCTGTCGGCCTGCTGCACAATAGTAGAAAAGGTTCCTCCCGAAGGAAACCACCTCGATCATTGCCCGGCACCACAGATATGCGTCCAGGGGTGGCGAGGATAGAGGCCTCTGATTTGAGCTACAGCCCCCCGCTCCCCACATCCCGCCGCAGGCTTCGAATCAAACACGCTCAGTGCGATGCGTTGCCAGCGAAGCATATGCAGCCCAACAAGCGCCTGGGTCTCCAATCGGCCTTGGACGACGTGACGGTGTATGGTGTGTGTGGTTTGCATACCGACTGCCATGCGCTTGGGTTTGTCCGCTCCCACCAGCGCAACGGGCAATGGGCCACGGGTGACGACTTTGGGCCACAGCCTTAGATGGCTGAAACATGTAGCATGAGAGCGTGGCTTGCCTGGATGCAAACTCCGCTGTTGTAATGTTATGGGTGGACAGCGCTGTAGTCTAGAGGGCACCCACTTGGTGGTGCTGATTGCCTGCATATAATTGATCCTGTCGTTTCCCGACCCTTGGTCTGCCCATATTTGACTGTCCCCGCTCCAATACCTCACCTTGCCCGGGGTTTTCCGCAGTGAAGGATCGCAGTATGCATCGCTGCGGTCACATCGCTCGGCCCATCTCAGCGCGATTTGGCCAACTGACGCAATCCCACTGCCGCCGTGCTCCGTCCAAGCATCGTAGAAGCCCTACACTAACACGGCGCATCATGCAGATCCGTGGAGGTGGACCGTGGACTGGCTTGGCGGTACACAAACGTACCCCAGCCCATCCAGCTCACCTTTCGCACTCCGTACTCCACGTCGTCACCTTTGAGACGGCCTCGCAGCATGGTCGAGCGTATCTGGGCAGAGCCTGCACTCAGCCCAACGAGGCCCTCTGGCCTCTGGCCTCTGTCAGCTGGACTTTTGCAACATGCCCAACTGTCCTGTTGGGAACCACTCATTGCACTCAACCAAAGTGAGAGCACATGGTGGAGTCGGGCGCAGCTCTCATATTCCGTGCCAACGTCAATCTGCTCGACAACATTTTCCTGATACCGTCTCATCCATGCACATGAGGCGAGCACGACAGCCACGGATGCCGTCCAGACACTGCCGGACATATATTAGGCATGGGTCCTGGGCTTGTCTTGCTCACTTCGCATTCGCCGAATTTCTGTACTGCTCAACTTACTCTGAAACGTCTCATCCACGCTTTCCTCTTCGCTAGCATCGAGAACAGCCACCTCGAAAACCTCCAATGGATTCCAACCCTTCTCAGCACGCTTGTGGTTGACAGCAGCACCACCGCTCCGTGTCTCGAGGGAGATGACAAGGGCAGTGATGGACTCATCGGTGATCGTGGGACCAAACGGATCCCGAATCTCCACATACTTGATGACCAAGTTGAAGGGGTAAGTAACATGGACAGCATGTCCGTTGGGTCCGGGATCGGTCTTTTCCACCGTGTGGATTTCTTTGCCATTAGAGTGTCCGAAATATACGAGCGAGGTGAGGAAATCATGCACGGCTCGTTGACGCTGCTGCCAGCTCTCGAGATATTCGACATACTTTTTGTTTTTCAGGAGCGCGTCACCCGTGATGCCGACTGTGAGACAACTCGGACCATGGTCGATAGCTGAGACAGGTTTTCTCCCGAGGGCAAATGCGAACATGGTCAGCAACAATTTATGTCCAATGTGGAGATGATCGAAAGTACCGCCCACGGCCACGGAGAGATGGTTAGTTGATGCATTTACAGGCTCGGGTGGCGTTGCAGCCGGTACAGGCAATTCAACCTTGACAATGCCACCCCGAACTCTTGATATCTGTGGTTTAGACAAGGACAAGGAGAGGAAGTTCTGAACGACGCCCTCGCCCTCTTCGCCTTCGACTGAATACACTGCATCCCAATTTCTGGGGCTCCGGGCAAGCACATGTAATTCAATCGCGGGACCTTGTAATTCCTGCCCAGCATCTGTTTCTTCAGAAAACTGCTCGAGCTTGCCGTTTCGTGGGTATGCGACCAGCAAAATGCGGGCATCGACACCATCTGTGTTTTCCACGTCATTTGGCTCCCTGGCCACAATGATGCATATGAGCTTGTAAAGGTCGGCAACCAGACGCTGGGTGGCTGCATAGAAGGGCCCTCTCGGTCCACTCAGGTGTCCATACAGATGAGGACACGGCAATGCAATCTCCAGCATGGGTGGCTCCTGCGTCCGCCGAGGAGGTCTGGCGAGTGCTTTCAGAACCGCCGACAGCGGCGCGTTATAGGCGGCTTTCAATGCGGCGTACGTAGGTGGCGATGGTGCTGGGGGGAGCAGCAGCAGGGCGCGCTGGGGGTGCTTGGGTGAAGGTGGCATGGTGGCGAAGTGTCGTGTAACAGCTTGGGAGCGTAGAGACGTCCGTAGTATGGCCGTTGCAATTGCGGTGGAGCTTAGGCAACGTGCTCCCAAGCAACTCATGAGACAGTGGGAGAGACAGAGGGCGGCTAGATGC